>BMAO01014109.1:0-40691 GCA_019973975.1 Trichonephila clavata | reverse complement strand
TAATAAAAAGATAAAAACAGGCTACCGCTCAAATAGATAACTTAAGTCATACTATGAGTTTCTAACTATTCAGAGAAAGAACAACAGTCAAAGTATGAGGCAAGCTATCTGGACCTTTTTCTGCACAAATTATCAACTGATGAATATCCTTATCGGTTTTTGCCCAGTCGATGAAGATTAATGATGCGTTCATAAAAAGGGCTGAAGCATCATATAAGACTTACAAACATAAAACAGTCTTCCTGTGGCTGTTTGTAAAAGCAATGTCTTATTTGAGACCGTTCCCCATCCTGAACTGTTAAAAATGTCTGCATGGGAAATTACAAAACCCGAGTGAGTGAACATCCTTCATATAGGACTGTCTCGAACTGGACAGGGAAGATATCCAGAATATAGTCCACTTCTAGTATTAGACTTCATTAAGTCACTGATCTGGTCTGATTTCGTCTGACCAGACGGGAGATTAATAACAAAACAGCAACATTCAGACCCTTAGGCATCAGTTCGAATTTACCACTTCACTATATCAATTGCTTGTACATGAAGTAGTGCCCTAAAGCGGGATTGTTTTAGGATGCTTAAATGTTTATTAGTTGATTCTATGGGTAACTATCAAGACACACCGATTGAAGACTTCAATGAGGCAGCAAATCCTTTGCCAGAACAAGAGGGAAAAAACGGAACAAGCAGTGAAGTCATCGGTACCTGGAAGGGGGGGAATAACAGAACGACGTCCGGGGAAAAAATCAGGCCGTACAATAGTAATACAAATCAAATTTCATCAGCTTTTGATTCAAATTCCCTCTTCTCTTAAGTCCAATTTCTCTTCCAAGCACAAGTTCTTCGCCTCAACATTCAAGATCCTTAGGCATCAGTTTCAGAATTTACCACTTCACCATATCAATTGCTTATAAAAAGGTAGTGTCGTAAAGGCGGATTGTTTTAGGATGCAAAAATGTTTATTAGTTGATTCTATGGATAACTATCAAGAAAATCCATTTGAAAAAGACTTCACTGAGGCAACAAATCCTTTACCTGAAGATGAAGAAAAACCGAACAACAAATATATACAGAAAAGTCAGTCACCGATATCTGGGAGGGAGAGAAACAGAACGAAGTTTGGAAAGAAATTTGGCCTTACGATAGTAACAGAAGTCAAAAATTATCTGCCTCAGCAAGGTTCACCACACCAACTTCGGCAGATAAAATTGTAAACACTGACCTTTTAAATCTGGAAATATCTTCCAAAGCCACAGGTAATTTTATTAATTTATACGCAATAAACTGTAGAATAACATAACTTCATGTGTAACTGCTAAGGCTGTTTACCTATTTTTACACAAAACCCGAGTGAAAGTTTTTAAGTCACTTGGTCATGTGTTCCTAAATCAACACCTGTACAGATTAAAACCCTTTCACTTGATGTTTATGATGTTGTTTGTTCCTCCAACGATAATAAAGTATCAAAATTATAAATGCTTTTTTTTTAGAAACCATGTTCTTTTTAATGTTTTCTTCTCAGTAGCCATTTTACAAGTTTTTTTGGTGCCAAAAATAATCAAGAGTTCAACAACGATTTTGTTCCTTAATTATACATATGCAACATGCTTTGAAGTTTTCACAAGCGGCAGTAATATTTCAACCATAATGGGCAGAAAGAACAACATACATATTGAGATGCATATTTTAACCCACCGCCCATCCGGTATAGTGGTTACTGATGCTGACAGCTGTGCCGTAGGACCTGGGTTTGAATCCAGAAGGCACAGGTGAATGTGAATGAAAAGTGCCTGTGCGACATGAGGGTACTCAAATTAGCCGTCGAGTCGTAAGTCCTCTGTGAGTTTGGTGGATGGAGAAGAGAGGTGGGAAGTCCTTGACCTTCTCCAGGTGTCCTCCCTCATAACTAGGAGAGAACTAAGCCAAATCATAATGTCATCTGTATGATGTTCAAAGTTATGCCTAACGACAGGCTAAAATTCCTGCTCCTTGCCATGATGGATTCCGTAGGCTTCGATCTGATACCATCAACAGGTGTTATTAGCAACAACGTATTTTAACCCTTGGGCAAGTTAACCCATTCAAAAGAAGTTGAAGGTTCTGAAATTGCAAGGTTCCTAAACAAAAACATGCAACTCATAATTAATTATAAACCATTTTATAACTTATATTTGGAACAAAGATTAATTAGGGATCATAAAGCTGTGCAAATGGTATTGGAACCGGGTGAGACACATAATGGAAGCAGCAGAACATTTAGTTGTCAGATTAAGAACACATATTGTAAGTATCCAAAACCATAGTAGACTGTGTGCTCAAGAAGTTTCGCAGAATACAAGATCTTTTATCAATTCTATCATGAAGATTTTTGCAATATTTATCGAAGTTCATTAAAATTCTTTAATTCTTATTTATGGGAAACATAGTAACATCAATGTTTCTCCTCAAGTGTAAATAAGGCAATGTTCTGAATTTTTTTTTTTTTTCATATATATTTTCTTCTACTCGTTTTATTTATTTTTACTGTTATAAAGTACCTTTAGGCTAAATAAAAAATCAGATGCACCATCTAAACATAACTAAAAAATCGGAACATTTTTCAAATCAGCCTTGTTTGGCTATTATCTGATCGTTCGACAAGTTCACACCAGTATTTGAAATAAGGATGCAAGCAAAAACTGTAGCAGTGTCTCAAATTAGATTGAAATTCAGTCTTAACTCATTAAATTGAAAATCAATTAGTTACATTTTCAAGTTTAAAATATAGCTCAACATTTTGTACTTGCCTCATGGCATGACCAATTACTAATCACAGAATAAAATTCGTTCAATATAAAAATATTCTTTGATTAACACACATAATGCAAAATAGTCTGTATTAGAATACTCAACTTTTGTAAAGATTTGACCACATTCCAATAGAGACACACTGATAGGTTATTGAACTTAGAATTGTTTATTCTAACTGATGTTCTAGTTTTGTAACTGAAGCTGTATTTTTAAGAGTCAGAACTAATGATAAACCTATTGCACATTCCAAGTGTGTTTTTTCAGAAAGACTCATTGCAAATAATTAATGTACATACAGAATATATTTTAGTTTAAATTTGAGTGTGTGTGTGTTCTTTTATAAACTTAAAAACTCACTTTAGTAGTCAGTGAATCACAATTATTTCCTGATTTCGCAAACATATAAGCACCAATCAATTTCCAGGTTTATTAAGATGATTTATGTGCACCACTAACTATATCATAAGAAAAAAAATTCTTAAGACTTAACTATCAGGGTGAACTTGACTAGATCAAATGTTGCAACTGCACAAGCATTTAGACATGAAAATCCACAAGACTCTCTCTCTCTGTACCTTATCCTTCACTGTCACAGCACAATTTGTAAAACAATTCATAGATTCTTTAATCATCAAATATTTTTTGCAGCATCATTCATGAATCCTTTTTTAACACACTAACAAAATTTCTTTCCTCTTAGACAGAATGCAATCTTGACCACATAATACACAAAGTTTTTTCAACCTGAAAATTTTCCAATCATAATTCCTACTAAAAAAAATTAACCATAAACAGCAACTGTATTAGTCTCATTGAATTTGTTGATGTTTTTGGCCATTCTAAATGATATAAAGTCAGTTTTTGCAACAAAAATAAATATTAAAAGAAAGTGCAAAGGATATTGTGTGTACCAGATATCAACTTCTTACTGTATGCTTCCCTACGCTATGATTTAGTATAAACAGGTTCTCAATTGATTCAATCATAATTATTAATTGAGCCATGGTATCACAAGCTTAAACATTAACCTTTTGCCGAATGAGGCATTTTATTGTACTATTGAGGAAACCTGTGACTTCCCATTGTTGATATCTTCATTCACAGCAAAGAGTTTAACTATTTCTTTTTTATTACTTAGTGCTGCTGAGAAAATTAAATACTTTCTTCTTAATTTTCCCTTAAGGAAAACAAAGTATATGCGTGCTATAACAACACTATTCGCAGAAACTATTTACTATTTGAATACACAGTTATATTTTAACACACAGTTAGAATAAGGAATATTTGCATCTTGGTATATTTATACTTTAAACTAATTCCTTTATAATTTTTAGCATTTAATACTTAATACATTTTTTTTTTTATTTTAGAATTAAGAATATTTGCATTCTTGTTTATTTACATAATTGATTATAATTAATTTCTACTTTCTTCATATAAGAAATATTTAAAGCATTTAATAATCTAAATAGAAATATTTGTAAAAATGGCTTCTATTCATAATATTTCTCTGGCTAATTTGATTGCCAAACATCAAACTATTGTATGGTCCAAGATTTCCAGCAGTTTTTCAGCCTGTAATGAAAGCCCATATGGGTGAAAATACTGTAAAGTAAAGTTTTGTTACAGAATTAATACAAAACCCCTACCACATACTAAAATTTTTAAGTGAAGAAGAATGACGTGTGAAATAGGAATAGTTAAAGAGCAATTCACAAAGGAGCATAAGAAGTAGATCTTAATTTTCCTCGAGCAATTTCACGATTAATGAGTTTTCTTATTAGAAATAATCCTACGTTTTTTAATTAAGTTCAAATGGTTTTTCAGATCCAACACAATGGCCAATAGAAGAAAGTTTGTAAAAGAAGTTATTAATGATCATGTTGAGGAATCATCAAGAGGTAATCAGTGGGGCAAAATAATTGTGGAAATTGACGAGTTTAAAAGTTTGGAAAAAGAAATTATTACTTACGCCAATTGATTGACAATAACATCAGATCAAGCCTACAAGATTCATCGTGACAAGGGGCTAGTATACACCTGTGGTTATAGGTAGCTTTGAGCACAATACAGGTGACAGTATGATTTGGCTCAGTTCCACCCCAATTCAGAGACCTCCCACCCCTCTTCCCCTTACACAAATCTAATGAGAGGACTTGCTGCTCAACGGCTATTTAGGTATCGTACCCAGGTCCTCAGCATAGCAGTCAGCATCTCAAACCACTATACCAAATGTACAGCAAAAGAAATTATGATCTAGGCTATCAGGTAGAAGGTCAGTGGGTTTTTGGATGTATAGAAAGAGAATCAGAAGATATACTATGTCTTATTGCAGACCAAATTATGTCAGGCACAACCATATACTCTGAGAGTTGGAAATCTTGTGATCGCCAGATTATGAACATCTAAAAATAAACCACACATATTTTGTTAGCTTTGCACAGAAACATTATTCAGTGTGTGTGGTGACATATTAAGGCTACATTCCCTGCCTACAACAGGCAAAGTGACTTCAGCTTTTATAAAGAGAATATATTGCTGCCTTTTGTCAGAAGACTGTCACTGCAACATTTTTCGAAGTTAGGGAACGTGACTAGTAGACCATTTTTACCAATAATGATTATATTAAAAAAATACTTAGCATATGAATTTTTTTAAGAATAATTAAAAATAATATTGTAATTCTTTTTTTGTGTCTTGTTTGTTTTAAACTGAACGCCTTCCAGTAAAATGACGAGTCTAACTAGTCATTGGATTTTCAAGCCATACTGCACAATGGCGAACTACAATTGTCATGTGATTCAGGGTTTTTTTAACATAATAAATTTTGAAGAAGTTTAAAGTCTCCTCAGTCAATGTTTACAAGTTTTGAGATGATCTGAGGGGAAAAAAAGGGATGTATATGTACTCAGCAGCAAATATTGTAAGGCTGACATCATGGATAAGGGGAAAGAAGAGAAGAGGAGAATGTAATAAAACCAGATTATGTGATTGAGTACAACGATGGAATGAAAGACATAGATAAAAATTATCAATAGTTGGTGTGTTTTCCAATTATGTGGAAATATATTAAATATTAAAAAAAAATTCCTGTTTAGCATTGCACTTTACAGTTCATATGGTTTATATAAAAAAATCAATGCAAACAAAACCAGAGTTGGGAAGCCTTAGACTAGTCAGAGCAGAGCAAATCCTACAAAAAGTTACACTACCCGATTATAAAACTCATGTGTATCCGGATAGGTTGCAGTCTAAAAGATGGGGACAGTTTCCAGAATACATTCCTTCAACTCAGAATAAAAAGAAACCTATACGAAGAGGTGCCATGTGAGTTCCAAGAATAAAATTAGAAGTGAGGCTCCCTGGCAGAGTAAACAATAATAAATGAATTTTTTTTTACATTACCTATTTCATTTAAGTTTCTATTGTTTGTGTGCTGATATGTTCATCATAATGTTTTGAGCCACACAAAATAAAGGGGTTTTTTTTATACATATTTAAGGAGTTTTAAAAAATTCTACTATTCTTTTACCAAAGTACAGGAACGGATTATTCGAAACAATTCTTACCTTTTAATCAAATTGAAGATCAATTTTGATAAAGTGATAAAAATATTAATAGAATGTTTCGCCACAAATTATCAACGAATTAAAAACTAGAATTCCTACAAGCCAACAGCAAAATCCAATCAAAATGTTTGTGCTTTAAGTGTAAAATTCAAAAAGGTTTGCTTCCAATATTCTTATTCGTGAATTGGTTGAGATTCAAGGAAAAACAAGATTTGCATTACAAACTTAAGGGGATGGTGGACCTTCAAAATCTCAAAATTTCGTCAAAATTGCGATTTTTTATTTTTTATACTAATAATATTCTATTTATTTCAAAGAATGATTCTGTCGAAGAATTTTTTCATTTTGACTAATAATTACTGAATTATGAGTAATCTAAGAATTAAACGTGGCGCCATCGACTATTTAAATGGGCGTGGCCCTGTCATTTGAACGTAAACAAGAACTATTCATATTTAGTTTCTAGCATATGCTTAGCCTCAATTATCATTTTTTTCATTGCATATTTTATGAAGAAGGATTCTGATAGGAACTTCAACTTCTACTTCCGCTTTGTTTGTTTACATCGTATTAGCGCGCTTGTTTCACATCTGTTATTACACAGCATACTTAGTCGTTTCAAACGTAATTGTAGGTCTATTTTTTTTTTTCAAAGTTTTCCTTTCTTTCATTTGAATACTCAATAATAATTTTCTCGATAAATTAATCATTCCAACAGTATTTGTACAATGCACAGAATTAGTTCTCGATATCATGTTCCAAAAGGAAGGCCATCAAAACGTAAAATGCAGGCTTTGCTAAAAGCAAAGAAAAGATGGGCCTCTGAAGAAATAGAACTGGAGCATCAAAGTTTACGTGTGTGAAAATGACCCTGATGCAAGTGGTAATGTGTCCTCTAATTATGAAAATAATGAAGTAAACACTTACTCATTAAATTCTAGTGAACTGAATGCAGCAACAGAAAGAAAGCTGTCTCTTCTAAGCTCACACACTTCTGCAGAACATGTGATAAGTGAACAAAATGATCCAACTTATGTATTAGTTGATACAAATGTATGGAAGAATTTACTGTCAACTGTAAAGTGCCCTGAATGTGATATGAATAATTTAAATATTATAAAAAACAACGCAGCTGGGTATGGCATCAAAACTAGAATTGGTTTGCTCTAGTTGTGAGGCAGTATTGAATTCCTCATTTTCAAGTGCACGTGTAAAAGACAAAAATTTTTTTGACATTAACAAAAAAATGGTTTCCTCTTTTTTAAGACTTGGGAAAGGTCACGCAGGATTGGAACTATTTTCATTAGTGACTGGTATGAATACAATGGACAAAAAATCTTTTTCGAAGCACATTAAAATTTTGTCCGAAGAAAATAGAGAGGTGAAACATCAGATCCTCGAAGTTGCGAGAAATATAGTTAGGAAGCAACATCTTGAATTGAACAATGAAGGTAAGGAAACTGGTGTTTTAGACATAACTGTGTCATTTGATGGATCTTGGCAAAAGCGGGGATATAAATCACTGTACGGGATAGGAGTTGTAATTGATTTATTGACAGGCTTAGTAATAGATTATGAAATACTGTCAAAGTATTGTACGGAATGTACTGCTGCAGTAAGAGACCTTTCGAGGGATAGTCCAGATTTTGCAATTTGGTATGAAGGTCACAAATCTGAATGTCAGATAAATCATACAGGTTCCTCGTGTAGTATGGAAATGGAAGCTGCTGCAATTTTGTGGCAAAGATCCATCAAGGAGTGCAATATGTGCTACACTTGCATACTATCAGACGGAGATTCAAAAACATTCCAACGTCTGATATCGCTGAACATTTACGGAAAAGATAAACAAATTAAAAAAGAAGAATGTATCAACCATATTTCAAAACGCTTAGGAACTGGTTTACGCAGCAAGGTGAAAGAGTGGCGAAGCAAAGGTGTTTGTATCGGAGGCAAAAAGGTTGGTAGTTTAAAAGAAACCACAATAGTTAAGTTAACTAATTTTTACAGAAAAGCCATTAAAGATAATTGCGATGACGTAGAAAAAATGAAAAGTGCAATATATGCCACACTTTATCATTGTTCCTCCACAGACACCAAACCGAAACACAACAAATGTCCTGATGGCAAACTTTCTTGGTGTTTTTATAAAAGAGCTTTGGCGAATGGAGAATCCCCTCAAAGTCATTCAGTTATGAAGACAAAATTAACTGAGGAGGTTGTTGCGAAGATTCTTCCTGTGTACCAGAGATTAGCAAGCAACGAGATATTGTCCCGGTGTACTTCAGGTAAAAGTCAAAATGCAAATGAATGTTTGCACAGTGTTATCTGGAGTCACTGCCAAAAAGAAAGTTTCCAATCAAAGAAAAGATTGGAAATATCTGTTGTAACAGCAGTAAGTGAGTTTAATTTTGGATCCCTATTTACCTTGAGAAGCGTGCATCAAAACACTTCCATACCCTCGATGCAAATTAGTGAAACGAGAGATGACCGCCGATTAAAGCAAAGTAGAATTAAAACTTTTCAAACTGCAAAAGACAAAAGAATTAAGAAGCAAAAAATCTCTAATACAATAGAAAACAAAAATTTAAAATCTGAAGGATTATCATATTATGCTGGTAAATTTTAAGTGAATGTCTTGCCACTCTATGGTTTTTTATAAATATCAGCTTGACGGATGCTATAACTTGAATTATTCAATTTATAACTAAATATAACAAATTTTAAAATATTTATTAGATTTCTACTGTAATAATCTCTTATATGTTTGATTGTCATGTAAGGGTAAGTAATTATGTAAAATTTTGTTTTATTATTTCATATTACACAAATAAATGTTTAAAATGTGTTTTCTGAGTTCGTGAATTTTCTCTTTTCATGATTACGTAAAATGCTCCTTGCGTTTCATATTTCATCGTATCTCTTTAAAATTTTTACAAGTTATAAAAAATGATATAATTTACAAATTTGTGCATTGATTTTGTTAAAAATTTAACGGATTATATTTTACATTGTTTTGATTACCTCGAATGTGTGATAATTGGTGAAATATTTCATATAGTATAGAAAATGTATCTTTTTTTCATCAAATTTTATTCTGAATTTAAAATCGATGGACAGATATATTTAGTTATAGTTCATATACATATAAAACAAAAATTAAGAAAATATCTTAAAAACTAACGCGCAAGGAGCATTTTTAAAAAAAGTTTTAAAAAATTAAAAAATTTAAAAAAAATCAAATTATAATTTATTTTTTTAAAAAAATATTTAAATTGTGAATTATACTGATCATCTACTATATTGATTCCAATTTCAGCTAATTAAGATAACAATTTAAGAAATTAATTTCAAAGGTCCACCGTCCCCTTAACTACACAACTCCAAGTTCAGTTGCAGCAAAATTAGATTACATGAGATATTTCTTCATACTTATGATTTGCTTATGGGACGAGATATAGGAGCTATTAAAGATTAGGACTATTTTCTTCTGATCCTTTGGCAGATTGGAGACAGTTCATCAATTGGGTTATTTTGGATCATACAGAATTACTATTACAGAAGGTTGGCAGCATTGGAAATCTCATAGAAAACATTGTCAAAACTCGACAAAAGGTAATAGTCATACTCATTCAGTAGAGGGACAGTGGGTATTAGGAATGGAACATTATTCAGATAAGCAATTTCTATTTGAAGTTCACAACATATCTTGGAAGACACATTTGCAGGATAGTGGAATATACAGTCCAGAACTAAATTCAATCTGAATGCAGTAAAACATAAAAAGTTAAGTAAAGAAAGGATGCACAAGAAAGTTGAGTACCTCCGATAAAGACCATTTTTAAAAAATACTGTTTACTGACTTTACTTAATCTGACATGACTGAATGCAGATATTTAGTCTAGATCAACATTTGCTGTTATGAAGCTGTGTATAATGTATACAGTTTCACATTATTAGTTCCGAGTGCTTTAACTTGATTTTTAAACTTATGCTCATAAAGTTTGGCAAGTTCTTAAATAATATCAGTTATTTTCTTCCGATCCTTTGGACGATTGGAGGCAGTTCATCAATTGGGTTATTTTGGATCATACAGAATTACTATTACAGAAGGTTGGCAGCATTGGAAATCTCATAGAAAACATTGTCAAAACTCAACAAAAGGTAATAGTCATACTCATTCAGTAGAGGGACAGTGGGTATTAGGAATGGAATATTATTCAGATAAGCAATTTCTAGTTGAAGTTCACAACATATCTTGGAAGACACACTTGCAGGATAATGGAATATACAGTCCAAAACTACAATTCAATCTGAATGCAGTAAAACATAAAAAGTTAAGTAAAGAAAGGATGCACAAGAAAGTTGAGTACCTCCGATAAAGACCATTTTTAAAAAATACTGTTTACTGACTTTACTTAATCTGACATGACTGAATGCAGATATATTTAGTCTAGATCAACATTTGCTGTTATGAAGCTACGTATAATGTATACAGTTTCACATTATTAGTTCCGAGTGCTTTAACTTGATTTTTAAACTTATGCTCATAAAGTTTGGCAAGTTCTTAAATAATATCAGAGTTATTTTCTTCTGATCCTTTGGACGATTGGAGGCAGTTCATCAATTGGGTTATTTTGGATCATACAGAATTACTATTACAGAAGGTTGGCAGCATTGGAAATCTCATAGAAAACATTGTCAAAACTCAACAAAAGGTAATAGTCATACTCATTTCAGTAGAGGGACAGTGGGTATTAGGAATGGAATATTATTCAGATAAGCAATTTCTAGTTGAAGTTCACAACATATATTGGAAGACACACTTGCAGGATAATGGAATATACAGTCCAAAACTACAATTCAATCTGAATGCAGTAAAACATAAAAAGTTAAGTAAAGAAAGGATGCACAAGAAAGTTGAGTACCTCCGATAAAGACCATTTTTAAAAAATACTGTTTACTGACTTTACTTAATCTGACATGACTGAATGCAGATATATTTAGTCTAGATCAACATTTGCTGTTATGAAGCTGCGTATAATGTATACAGTTTCACATTATTAGTTCTGAGTGCTTTAACTTGATGTTTAAACTTATGCTCATAAAGTTTGGCAAGTTCTTAAATAATACTAGAGTGAAAATTTGAGGCAATGACATTATTGCCCCTTTCTACTGACTGGAAGTACATCAGGAACTAAATTTTCACTGCATTTTAGTTCTGAAGATTTCTTTGGGAGTAAAAAGAAATCGATATAGTTGAACATACTAGCATTCTTCTCAGTTTTGTCTTTTCTATTTACACTTCAATTACTCAATTTACATAATCCTTACACCTATATATACCCTGTTCGCTCAAACCGTAATCCTTTATACAATGACTTGAATGACTTTAAAGTTCAAATTTAAAATGACGAGAAATGAAAAAATAAGGATAAGTTGCTCAGATTGCAACAATGAAGTTTCTTCATCAATAAGTTCTGTAGTTAAATCTTGTTCATCCTCATCAATGGATAGCCAAGCTTGAATGAAATTTCACAAACTGCTAGAGGTAATTAGTTCTCCCAAATTTTTTGAAATTGTAGCATCACTGATAATTTCACAAATCTAAAGATTTGATTGTGATTTTTTTTTGCATATCCACGGAGATCAGTAATTTATTAATGGATGGAGAAATTGGGCAACTTCAGTAATCTGGAAGACTGGAGCACCAAAGGTGGAATTTACTCCTCCTTCTTAGCTCCTTCGCCAGCAGATACCACCAGAGCAAAGGGGATTAGCCTTAATGCCTTGGGTTGCCCTACCAAAAATAAATTCCTGATGAACATTATCCAATCCAGACTAAGGACACCCTCTTGCTACAGTGAGGTGGCCAGCAGGACATGAAGGGAGACTCTTGATGATAATCTTAGGATTCAATTCTATTGACAAAAATAGTCCAGCAGTAGCATTAGATTAAAATCTGAAAATAGTGCGTAGTCTTTTATATTTTTTCAGATGTAAAGCAGCTTTCAATAAACATGACTAGTGATAATTCTACACATGAAGATATGGTAAACTTTGCTGATTTCCCTATTACCGCCTCACCATGTGACCTTGAGTGCCGATAGCAATGAAGATACACCTTTTGCTTTGAGAACATTATTCATCTGGAACTTCCACTTGGGGGTAGCACTAACTATTGAAGAACGACTATTGGAGAAAATAGATTGCAGTCCTATATATTAAACATTTCTCTTGTACAGCAGTTTTCAGGAAGTGGAACTTGAAATTCCAAACCCCAGGATATGATAAACATGTCTCAAATTAATTATAAACGCTTCACCATTTGGCTTACTTTTGTGCCAATAGCAACTGAAAATACACCTTTGTCATTGAGAACACAACTGATCTGGAGCTTCAACTGAGAGCAGCCTTTGATTGTTAAAAAACAATTATTGCATAAATGTCAACACCACAATGCACACACGTGAATAGCTCGCAAAGTCAAGGTCCAATTCAAAACATTCTGAAGAAAAATTTAACAAATCCACTTATACATGAATAACATTTCTCGAAATACAACCAGAGCCAGGAACTTATTAAGATTTAGTTTCAGTAAATATTTAGTTCAAAGAAATACATCTCACACAACATAGGCAAAGGACGCTAAGTTAAGCAAAATGAGTGTAGTAACACTACGAAGTTGCCAGATTACATAAGGCAAAACAAGTAGGTTGCCAAACCAACTTATAGAAATAAATTGTATTGAAATTATAATTAGTAATTATTTTAATGCTATTTCTTCCAAAAATGAGTAATAATCATGAAAAGCTCATAATATAATCAAGTGAGAAAACTCACATTTACTCATTCGGCAGATAAATGTAAAAATTAAAACATGGGCAAAAGAAAATAACTGGAAGTAAATTATATCTTTTTTACTACTCTAGTAAGATAATTTTTTACTACATTGTATCACACACAACCTTAGAAATTACCAATAGGAAAGAAAACTGCTAAGCTACTATTCAAATTATTTATCCCTAAATGACCATCTGTGGCTTAAAGGGCACTAAATTAAGGATTATTATATACAAAAAGAAATCTCTTAAGCCGCATTCACACCAAGGCAGTCAGCGTGAAGCGTTGAGCGTCAGAGCCAATCAGAGACTTCATCTCGGGCAGTCGAAGAAGTTGTGATCGCCCCTATTTTAACTTAAAAAAGATTTAACTTCAGGCGTTTGAGAAGTCTGATAGATAAATGGAACAAACAAGGCCGGACGTGTAATACGCGATTTCGTTGGCAGCACCTATTCCTATTTTTTAAGCTGCATTCACACCAAGGCAGTCAGCGTGAAGCGTTCAGCGTCTAGCCAATCAGAGACTTCATCTCCGGCAGTCGAAAAAGTTGTGATAGCAACTTTTAACTTAAAAATAAGTTAACTTCAGGCGTCTGAGCGTGCATAGCTTAGTCACATGACGCACTCTTAACCAATCACAGATGAAAATGCTTTTATAACCGAATTGGAATTTTTATGATCGTTTTAGCGCAATATTTGTTTGAGATATTTTTGATCATTCTTTTTTGCAAACACTTTTAATACAAATTCTATATAAATATGGCCAATAATGACGAGAGATTAATAATATAAGTACAAAAATACTCTCATTTGTACGATTTGGCAAATAAAAATCACAAATATAAAATTATGAGAGAAAATGCCTGGAAGGAAATTGGAGTATCCTTAGGACTTTCTGGTAAGTTAATTTTTTACATTATATTTATCTTTTACTCTTGGAAAAAGTTGACGATTGGTTGAATGTTGAGCAATTGTGTAGTTAAATACAAACTATATAAAACAATATTTTATATATTCGTATACTTGGGAAAAAATCTGTAACGCCAATATATATATATTTAAATATATATAAAATACATCACAAAAGTATAATTAAGCAAATGTTCGAGATCATATGAATCCTAGAGTACGAAATCCCATTTCAAAAAATATATATATATATATATAACATTAAAGCACTTTTCGAAAACCAAGTTTCTTAATAAAAATTACTTTTTTAAAAACAGAGCATAAAAAAAAAGTTTTATATGTGTTTGCAATAAAAGTAACTATTTCAAAAAATACTTCCTAGACTTACAACATATATATTTTAGGGTTAATTTATGTAGCATGTTTTGATATATTCAAGAAAGTTGAAATGTGTATTAAATACAGTGTATTTTAGATTTATAGTATGAAAATATTTTGTACTATTTTAGATTTTGTTATTACTACAATTTTATGCTTAAAAATACAATCCACTTTATACTTCTTATAATTTCTTAGCTCGCATTTAGACCAGTGTTTCTTAATTCCATGTGCCACATGGATTTTTGATGAATAATTAAAAGTGCAGGGGTCATGTAGCTTTGAAAACAGTATTTGCAATTGCTTCAAAAAAGATATTTATTTTTCCTGCTTTTATATTTAGTATTTTTTGCCCAGGTGTAATTGACATAGATTCAAATTGGCTTTCTTAAAATCAAAAGATTTGTTAAGTTACTCATTCTTTAATGTGATTGCATTGCTGTAAACTAATGAAAAATATTCAATTTTTTTAGTTATCCATAATGGTCAGATATTTAATGAAATTGGTCACTAAATTTTTTTTTTTTTTTGCAAAATATATCTTTCACATTTTTTTTAATATTCAGGTGGGCTACCTACAGAAAAAAAAAGATTGATAAACTAGTCTAGACTAATTGTGTTGAGCATATTAATTTTGTGCTCATATTCAACACAAACAATAATATTTTGAGATAAATTTTGTATGGGGGTTATATTTAGATCATAGTTCTTTTTTCACATTATTTAATTGTCCAATTGAGTTAATATATGTAGAACTATTTTTTTTTAAATTTTTCTTTATTTTAGGTGATGTGAGTAAAATCAGATTTAAGGTCCTAAGGGACCGATATCGTAAGGAAAAAGTTAGAGCATTTCCAAGTGGAAGCGAAGCAAAGGCGCGAAAGATTTGGCCTTTTTCAGAAATGCTGAGTTTCCTGGATCCCTATATGCAAAAAGGAAGGTATGTCTATTCTTATGACTGTCTGGATATTTTTAGAATAAATTCTTTTATGTTGGAATGATAATTAAGCTTTTTATTATTTTGAAGTACTTGGTCAAACATAACCGGAACAACAACCATGCCAATAATTGTTCCTTGCATTGAGGAAAGAATACAGTTTGAGGAAGAGACAGGAATTGTTCAAGAGGCAGAAATTGTTCAAGGGGAGGACAGTTTTAATTTGCCTGAAACATCCCAGCCTACCCCTATAAGTATGTTTATTTTTCAAAACATGTTTGAAATTAGATTTATTTTTAAAAAAAATATTTGTATTATTTTAAAGTTCGTATATTTTGAAAATTATTTAATACTAATGCATTGAATAAAAGTACAACTGCACCCCACCCCCCAATTTATGTAAATGTAAAGCATTTCACAACAATTTTATTCATATGTGGTTGCCCTGTTTTGCAGATGTATATATATAAACATCTTCACTTGAACTGTTTAAAAATTTACAATGGGCCAGGTAAAACTTCAAGGTTATCCACAGTTTGCACCATGATGTGTGGATTTCATTGTGTTTAAATGTGCCATTTCCAATATTTAATGAAAACTAAAAAGGCTAAATATATTTACTTTTAAACAATTATTTTGGAAATAATAAGATGTTTTATTATTTAGCAAGTAGAAGACAAACACCGAATTCTAAAAAAAGAAAGAGAGCAAGAGAAGAGTTGATCGATGCTGCATTGATGAAGATAGGAGGAGAAACTGACCCAGAAGATCATCTATTCGAGTTTTGCTCTAAAAGCATTAAAAAATATCCAGCGGAAGCCAAAAATGAAGCACTGGAATCCATTGCAAATTATGTATTCCAAATGAATAAAAAATATCTTCAGTAAATTGTGATGAAATTCTTTATATAAATTAAAATTCACAATTATATATGTCAATGTTATTGATATGCATATAATAACTATATGTACCTGAAACTATCTGTGTAAAAAGTATTTTCTTACTGTGTTCAGGTGACAGTTTAGCGTCACTTTACCCATTCAGGACCAGGCGATATTACCTGTTAGGCTTTATTTCATTTAAAATCATCACTGTAAAAAAAAAAGCCACCAAAATTTATAGTTCATAATCATTCCAAATTAAGATCACTCTGTTCACGAGCAAAAGGAATGCATTTTTTCTATGGCAAATAAAGTGCAGACTTTGAAAACCCTTTTATGCTTGAAATATAATTTATCATTTTCTAGTAAAAAATTTAATGACATTTTAAATAACGACAGCAATCTACTTAAAAAATTCACTCAAATGAGAAATATACCCAAAAGAATAAAATATTTTATTTTCTATAAGGTAACTATGAATAACTTATAATTCTAAAATACATTATTATGCAAAACTAAAGTTAGCTAATGGGAAACGTATAGTCAGAGATAAAATACACTCACTTCCAAAAGTTAAGCATGAAGATGTGAAATGCAAAAAAATCAATAAATACTGCTTTGATTGACACAAAATTTGGCAGTAAAGTAGCATATATATTTATACATAAAACAAAATCAATAATTATATACAGAAATGAAAACAATATTAACTTTTTGTAAGTTATCAGATAATGTCATACTGGAGACTTAAACAGAATTATGTATAAAGTGAAAATAAACAGCATAAAATGAAAAAAAGGACATTAATAGGGTATGTGTTCCCTCATCTATATGCCAAGTTTACACCTTCTGGCCAGGCTTTCAATTAGGTGGTCAACCACCGCAGAATTAAGCAATCGCCATTCTTCTTGACTCATCAGTAAACATGACATTGCCCCAGTCAGACACAGTCCAATTGCCATATTCCCGGCACCACTTTAATCGTGCTCCTCTTGACTGGACGGATAGAGGAACACAAACTCGAGGTACCCAGGCATACAGTCCATTAATAGGTAATCTTCGGAGTACAGTAGCTGCAGACATAGCCTTACCAATGGACGCTGTAACCATTGATGTCACACATGTGGAGGTTGCTCTGCGATTCCGCTTGGCTACAATAGCAATATATCGATCTTTCACGGGGGTTGTAACCCTTGGGCGGCCGCTTTGGACAACTGTCTGTGTGGTTTGGAATTGGCTCCATAAACGTGAAATTACAGAATGATGAACGCCGAAACATCTGTGATCGACTGCCCTGCTTCAATGTGCCCCACAGCACGCCAGCCCTCAGAATCTTCCATTCGTTTTCTGGAAGTCGTAGAAACATGTATGTCTTGAAAACAAATTGTACGATAGTTTTAAACACCTTCTATCAGCACTTACAATCAACTTCTGTAACCCTTCATAAAGCTGGCTTCTTATAAGATTGCTCTTTTTGCATATTTCTTGACATGAAAGCATGATTGGCTGTTACCTAACATATTTGCATACTTCCATCTACCTCTGCAGTGAATTGCATCCTCTTCAATCCTGATTGGCTTCCGGAAATCAGCATTTTCCTCTGCGTGCTTAACTTTTGGAAGTGAGTGCATAAACTAATACTATTAGCAGTGGCATAGCTAGGAAACCAAAGGCCCTAGTGCTAAAAAAAATGAGGGCCCTTTCTTGCTTGGATTTTATTAAGTAAAAATTTCTCAATATTTTAAATGTACAAAGCTATATTTTTTGTTTACTATATGCTTTTTCTTGGCAATTTCAAAATATACATTTAAATGCTGAACGTGGGTTAAAACATCTTCCTGATGGATTGTCTGTGACAAAATGAGAAAGTAATATACTCTTTTAACTTAATTCTGGCAAGAAAAACTGTGTGTATGTGAAATGATGGTTCTTGTTTTAATAAAATGTATGCTTGTTTTAATACAATATAACTGCAAATGAGCCTCATTACATTTAGTAAATAAGTTTTTTAAAAAGTAAAATCTGATTTACACTTGAATACAAACTATAAAAATTAGTCACGATTTGGTTTAATGAGAGCCAGTATCGTAGACCCCCATTTACACCCCATGGACCCCTAAATTATTTTTTTACTGACATGGACCCGTGGGAGTCTATATAGACCACTTTGGGAATCACTGGCTTAGAGCTACAAAATAGTCCGCTGAGATAGACAGGAAATGATACAAAAAATATGCATGAACATGAAGATACAATAAAACATTATAATTATTTTTTTAAAAAAGAAACCCCTACAGAGGAGGGGGGGGGACAAAATTACATCAGTCTATTACAGATACATGACGATTGCAAAATATTAAAACAGGAAACTAGCTTACTATGAATCATTGTTATTAAAAATAGAATGTAACTAGGCAGGAACTGCCTCTTGTGTAGGTTATGTAACATGTAATAATAAGTGTGGTGAGATTTTTCATGGAACTTTCAAGTAACAGTTTATAGAAAAATTAAAAACATAACTTTTTAATAAGTGAAGTTCGCAACACTAAACAAACAACAGAAAGAATTTGGGGGAATTCCCTACAAGTTCAAAATTATTTTCAACTGAATTGCCATGATTATAGTTATGTTTCACACTTTTATATGTATATCTTAAATTTGGGAGAAATTATTTCAATTTTGTCTTGCTTGGTGGTCAGGATCCAGTGCAGAGCACTGCCTAGCCCATTGGTAACTATGCCACTGAGTATTAGTATAAATAACATTACTTTTTGCCATTTTTGGCTATGTGAGCATCTTGCCATGCTGTCGCTCCCTCGTGACAGAAATAATTTTGCAAAGTTCTTCTCGTCTCTTCAGCTTGACGGCTGTACATGTTGGAACCAGTGCGGCTAAGTCTATTAATCGCCAATGCCTCTTCAGTTCGCCACCTGCCATCATTTATATATCCATCAGGTGACATGTTATACGCAAAATCCAAAGGGCAATACCTTCTTTCACAGGATGGTACTTCTTCTTCTGCACTTTTGATAAAATTATGTAGGCAAACTGCTGCAGCGACAGTAAATGTGCTCGTTTCGAAGCTAGACACGAGTGGCTTTCGAAAAATTCTAAAGCGAGATGCCATAATTCCGAAAGCATTTTCCACGCACCTCCTTGCCCTTGATAGACGATAATTGAAAATTGCCTTGTCTTTCGACAACGCAACACCAGGATATGGCCTCATCAAATTGCTTTTCAGAGGGAAAGCTTCATCCCCAATAAAAAGGAAAGGCAACATCTTTGTTGTGCCTGGTATTTCCACTGGGCAAGGAAGATCTAATGTGCCTTTTTCAAGGCTTTGACCAAAAATGGAATTTTTGAAAACTCCACCATCACTATTGTGACCTTCAGCTCCAATGTCTACAAGTACAAACTTGTAGTTTGCATCAACGCATGCTAACAATATGATGCTGAAGGTCCCTTTGTAATTGTGGAAACGTGATCCACTTTTTGGTGGTGCCTGGAAAAAGAAAACAGTATTTTTAATAAAGCAACTATACAAAAACTCCTACAGAAAAGTAAAAATATGAATTTGTTACTTCATTTTATCAATAAAAGATAAAGATAAAAACTGCATTTTAATGGTATACATTTTAACGAGAAAAACATGACTAATTGTAAAAAAGTTGTTGGATGTTTTTATATGAAATAAATGTTAAACATATTATTTAATTTTTTAAAGATAAAAATTGCAAATTGTTTTGAATATAAAGTTTCACTTTATAAAATTTATAAAGGTGTATAAATTGTCCATGATAAAATAATTAGATTCTGAAGATAGAACAAAAAGTACCTGCATAAGGACATGCTTTCCATCAATGGCACCTAAACAGTTTGGAAACTGCCACTGTTCATGATAACCTTCAGCAATATCCAGCCATATATTCCTATCTGGCTTTACTAAGACAATTGGCTTTAGTGAGGAACTGATATTCTCTTATAATGGAACTTGTGGTTGAGCGACCAATTCTAAATGAGTACGACAAACTAGCCATAAAATCCCCAGTTGCCAAGTGCCTAAAACATACACTGATAATGAGAATGACTTATAAATATTTATCAACAAAATTGAGGTTCAATAATTCATTTAATTAGTTTAAGAAGCTAATTCAATGCAGGTATATGTTAAATAATAGATTACATACCCACACATTTGCCTTGTTTTTATACTATCACTTCTTTTGGATACAAGTAAGTCATGATAATAACTTGAAGGGCAACATTAATATTCTAAATAATTAAACTCTAAATATTAAATAATTCTAATTTTTTTTTTTAAAGAAACAGAAATTAGCATGATAATTTTTAGAATGGAGAATCAACATTTATTTTTTATAAGCTTTTTCACATTCTTAGTATTACTAAAATAAAAAACAACAACTTAAGTTAAAGTATTTACCATATTAAAAAGAGCTATTCAATACAAAATATCGAGCTCGTAACTAATTTCCAATATCCCTAATTTGTTTAAATATTTTTATAATGCTATAAAATTTTTATACTGCAACAGTTCTGCAAATAAGAAGTTGCTTTGAACATAAAATATTCTTATTTGAATATCACACATACAAACATTTTCAAGGGGATTTGGCACGTTTTGAACAATGTTTTTTTTATTTATGTATTTAAAAATTATGTTTTAGAATTTCATTTAATGTTTCTATTCAAGAAAATGATACGATATGAAATTTTGCACATATTATTCACACAATTTTAAAAATTCTAATTTTTTTAAAGAAAATTTGGAAAATTTTCAAATTGTACTGCTTTTAGAATTATTTTTGGACCTGGAATTTTTTTTTTTGTACTTGTAATATTCTTAAGGATGTTCTCAACAATTTTAGGGATCTATTTTACAATAACTTAATTAGTTTTGGAGGGGAAAAAATTAAATGTTGATATATGTACTAAAATTCAACGAAAGAGCCAAAATTCCTACATTTTAATTCTTTTTTTAAAAAAGTATTAAGTTTTGAAGATGACTTAACAAATAAGAACGTCAAAAATTTCAAAACTAATTCACATTTGAGGAAACTTTTACATACCTCAGAGTTAAAGCCAATCTATCCTTTGACTGAATACTATCTCGATAATTTGTATCCTTTTTTGCAATTAATGGCCAACTATTGATAGTAATTTATGGAAAAGTTGCGGAGACATGCGAAAAAAATTGAAATAGCTTTCTGTGTCTGACAAATGCATCTCTTCTATTAACACAGACGCTCCTTTTGATCGCCGTTTTTGAAAAACGGGTCGAACCCACTATTGTTTCCTTTCTTCCCTTTTTAAAGCTAATAAAATTGCAAAAATTCATTTCTCTTGCGATTACAATTCTGAATCAACAACTTAGCGCGATTTTCAACAACTATCTTCAGCGTCACCTAATGAGCAAATCCACCGCGAGCGTACTAAAAAGCTTCGGTGTGAACCGATCAACGAAAATATCTCTGAGCACTAGTTTGATCACGACGCGTGAAACCCTTGGTGTGAATGAGCCTTTACAGAGTTGAAATTCAAATTTCTCTGTTTTGGAGTTGCTATATTTGGCTCATTATGAATTATTCGCTACTTTCAAAATAATTACAATAAAAAAGTGCAATACATTGTATTTTTTGGATATACTTTGTTGATTATGCTGTGTTGAGTGTGTGTGTCAGTATGTGTGAATCTAATAACATATCATAAATATTGTGTGTTTATTGTTTATAACTTTACTACTGAACAATTTCAATGTTTTTTTCAATTTTTGTTTGAATTTTAAGATATAAATATGTTTTCATTGTTTATTTGTTGTATACAAGTTCATTAGAAATATGGTATGTTTATAAAATAAAAAAATTAAGATTAAATTTTAAAAAATATTAAATGAAACTGGAAAAACAAATGTAGAACTCCAACTATATTGTAAACTAAAAATAGATGAGTAACATATTTTAGTTTATTGATATATTTTTGATTATTTGTAATTTTTATCAATCCTTATAACATTTGAATCAGGATTAGCAAGTTTTTTCTAAACAGACACTTGAGAATTATGTGATTATTGTTACAAAATCCTTTTAACTTTTGCAGCTGAAATTAAATGATATTTTCATTTAAAGCAATTCTTATATATAGTATAATAAAATGAAAAAAAAATAATAAGACAAAATTATACTACCCACAAAGCTAAATGATAGAAAACAGATTCTAAGAAACATAACTAGAAAAATATTGATATATATATATTAATGATAAAGGAAGAAAATTGTGTTTTATATTTATCTATATCATATTGACTGTTATAAAATGGTAGGAATATTACATGCATTGCCTTTTAAATACTGTTTAGAATTAAAATTATTTTCAGCTTATGCTAAACAAAAATTGACTTGAATTCCATATAATTTTTCAGTTAAAAAACAGTCCAAAATTATGTTTATATTGTGATTTACCTAATATATAAAGGGGATAATTTATTTTTCAGTTCTGTTCTTACTTTGCTCAAAATTCACTATAACCATTGTTCACAATAAGATTCATATTTCAGCTATGCTTAAAACGTGATTAAACTTAAAATTCTGTAGTATAAAACTGAAAACATTTTTAAAAAATTATTAAAAAGTATAGTATTATAATCATTTCAATCATCAGTAGTATTGATGTACTTTTTTTTAAATAAATTTCATGAAACAGTATTATTATTATTTTTTTAGCTATATTGAATAGAGATAATTTTAAAATAAGTTTTCAGTACTTCAAAATTAATTATTAATGGCAGGAAAATAATGCTAAATTTTCAAAATACCTTAATGTATATTTTGCTTGGTACACATATTCCAGTAAAAACGAGGTTTTGTTAAAGGTTTTGAAAAAAAATTTTTCTTTTCTTCCAGAACTCTTTTTTTAGAAAAATAAGTTTTCTAATAATAAGAATATATTATTACATGACAGTAACTGTTTTCTTTCATTGAAATATTATTTCTTGAAATAAAAATTTGAATTTGATGCATTGAGATATACAAATTAAATATTTGTTTTAAAAAATGAGATTGATTTTTCCTGAAAATTTTACTTTAATGAAGAAAAATGTATAATTCCTTCTCTTTTTTTTTTACTACCTCCACACCACAGTAACTATAATAAAATAATTTATTTGTAAAAAAAATCTATATATATATATATTATTACATTTTGAACTTCAAAATCTTTATATTGAAACAGCTATTCATTTTGAAATGGCATTTTTGATAGGAAGGAATAATATTTGCTCACTATTCCCTTAACTATTTTTTATTTCAATATATATAAAATTTAGTGAGGAAGTATTTAATGTTATAATTTACTGATGAGTGTGTGTTGAATAATTTTTTTAAAAATTGTTTCATATGTATAAAATTTCTATCAATATATGTATAAAATCTCAATAACTTGACATGCTATCTTTGTATACTTTTTATGTGGAGGATTTAATCAGATAACATTTCATTCTCCTAAATTCCACACCACCACACATTCACAACAGGAAGCTGTGAATTTTACAATTTCAGTGTTGACTGAAATGTTATACTTCTTTGTGTTTTCAGTTTCTTTTATTTTATTTAAACAAATATGTGAATGCAGTTTTTAAATTTCTTTTTTAAAACACTACTGTCTTTCCAACTCTAACTCAGGGATTATATTTCTGAAATTTTAAAAGCATTTTAATAAATTGTGTACAATTCAGGATTAATTAAAATTTTAAAACTTATTGCTGAAGTTATTTTAAAGCTCAGATTTTAGATAATTTCCACAGCCATATACTATTTCAAATTTAATGTATTATTGAACATTCTATGCCTGGACACACAAAGTATGCTCACAAAACGGAAAATCACTACCTTAGTTTACTAGAAGAAAATGGCAAAATCTTTGCTGTGTGTAACTCAGTAACTTTAAATTAAGGACATGAAAACTGAAAATGGATGATATTGGATTACTCCAATAATTCTCAGTTCTTTCTATTAAAAACAAAAAGAATTTAATCAAAATAATGGTTGAATGTAAATTTAAATTGTCGTTCTTTTTTTTTCTCTTTCACTATTTACCTTTATTTCAAAGTGAATGCTTTTTCATACTTCTTCTCATTTCTTTTTCCCTGATTTATTCTTTTTGGCTATATATTTTAAAACTCTATGTCTTGATTAGAACGAATATTTTAATTATATTACAACGCAAAATATTTTAAATGCAAACGGATTGATAATTTTTTTTTTTTTTTTGAATTTTTGTAAAGTATTAATAACATAAAAATAGACATTTTAATCAATACTGAAAAATAATTGCTATTATGTATGTCTTATGCTGTACATCAAATATTATCATTATTACACTTTTATTAGGTTTTTCCACGCAATTTATTTGTCAGTAATTTAATGAAAATATTATTGTATGAAAAATATGCATCTAAAAAAAATTATATCGAAGTCATGCTTATATTAGAAGTCTATTTTTAAAACTATTCTACGGTGTGTGAAAACTTTATGTAAGATTATAGCGAGATAAAAGGTCAAAGCAAAATGACCATGAAAGTATTACATACATAAATATATATATTTTACATTTTCTAAAAAATATGAATTTTTTTGTTTACTTTTTTGCTGGTTCTTTTTTAAGTTGCTTACTTAAAAAATGAATGTTTTAAAATCATTAATTAAACTCATTGTTTTTAAAAATTTTATCCCCCCCCCCAAATATACATTTTTTAAAAACACGTAAGGAGTTAAAGTACCTTTATACATTGTAAAAATTAATTTTTGAAAAATATTATTTAAAATTATTATAGAAGGCTAGAAACGTTTTAAAGCAAACCTAATCAATATCCAACAGTAATTACGCTCTCTGCAATAAAAAATATAGATGTGAACAGAAACTAATATTATAAAAAAAGTAAACAAATAGATTTTTCGTTAATTTCTGATTGAATTTCGTTGGCTGGTCTTTTGTTTTGTTAATATCGCACTTCGAAAAAACGTGAGAGGGGTATAGAGGTGACGAACTTCGTAATTTTAAATCACGATGAATTAAGGAGGATGACACCTGATTTGACATTTTTCTCTCCAGACTGTTCGGATTGGAAATACACTATTAATATTTTTTATTTAATATAGAGTTTTATAACAGGGGCGTAGCTAGGTAACCAAACGCCTTGGTGCAACAACAACAACAAAAATTGGACTTTATCAAGTAAAAATATATTAGTTTTTAAAAATACAAAGCTACTTTAACATCAGCCCTTTACCATGCTCTGCAGAAATAAGAAGTGGCACTGTTAGCCTAGTGGTCAAGGTAGCAGACTCGTGGCTGGCATGTCATGAGTTCGAGTCCAGTACCACTGAAGACCCGCCGTGTAGGGGCGCTATGCACGTCGAATCTGTCGAGAGCTCAAAAGTCCTCCCTTGGTGTGGTGTGGTAGTTAGGAGAGGGGATGCCATCTCGCGCGTTGTCTACGTCACTTGACCATGGTTCAAAATTACAAGGTTCGTCGCTAAAAGCCCTCGTGTAACTGAACAGGGCGACCTTTAAATTCACTCACGCAGAACAGAGGAAAGTAAAGCTACATACTACTTACATGTATGTGTATAAGTTTTCCTGAGTAAACTTTAGTAATTACCCAGGATCGATTTAACACGGGATAGACAAAAAAATAAGCATGAAAATGATACAATATTATTATAATTAATTTTAAAAAAACAACCCTGCAAAAGAACAGAGGAGTGGGACAAAATTACATAAATCTATATACTACAGATAGGAGCACCAAGTATTCACATGCACACAGAAATTTGTAAAATCAAGAAACTACAAACAATGTTATGCATGACAAATATTTATATCTCATTTTCGAAACATGTAATTAAAATATTTTAAAGTACAAAGTTTATATTTTATTTAGAAATTAAAAATACAAATTCGTATATAAAATTCTTTTAAATTTCTTAAAAATCGAATGCTGACGCACTCATAAAATACTGTGTCAATGCTACACTAAAATTCAAACATTTAAATTAATGAAACTGAACCGTTAAAAAAAATATGTTATACAAAATTTATAAACGTATTTCTGTTAAATTATATCTAGCAAAAAGTTTAAGTGAACATTTCGTATTTAAATATACATGCAAATTTTTTTAAGAAGAGCACTCTCTCGCTCTCTAAGAAATTTTTCCCCCCTTAGAATACATACAAAAACTTAGGATTTCTCAGACAGGGGTCGCTCTAGGGCCGGACAAACCGGACCCATGTACGGGGCGGCAATTGGGCCAAATTTTAAAAATACCTTTTTTTTTGTTTGTTATGGAAAATTTGGAAAAGGAAGTTAAAGTACACTATCTAGGGAAAAATATTCAGAACGAGATAATTTCTCTTTTATATGAGACTATTAAATTTTCAAATGATTTACTACTTGCTAGTGTTTCAAATTTACAATATACGTTAAATAATTGATTATATATTAATAGGAAAAGTTTTTCTTAGGATTATAAAAATATATTAATGTATTATGAAATGCAATTTTGCTGTACTTTTACCACTTGTAAAAATGATCTAACTGTACTTAACAATTATCAATATTCTTACACATGGAATTTTATTGCAAAGCTTTATAAAAATATCTCTGTTATTCAATTTTATGTGAACGTGTGAAAAAACAAGAAAAATACTTTTTGAAATTTACGTAGAAATTTCCTTACTAAATTCCTACGTATTTCTTTATAATTGCATAGTTAATTTCGGCTTATATTTGATTCAAATTACTTTATGATGTATCTATTTTTAATGTGCGTATTTAAATTCTTATAAAAACTTTGCTTCTTTTATATATCTGACTTTCCCCCAATACACTTAAGTACTTATGATGTGTAGGAAATTTTTTATCTTAATCATTTCAACTGCTTTGCAGGTAAGTCAATTGACCAAGAAAATATTGCTGATCTCAATATAAATATAGATCTATGTCATTCGAACAAGGTGATGATTTAAGAAAAATGACGCGGTAATCTTTCAAAATAGCATTGATTTTACTCGCAAATTTTTTTTCTACGCTCTGCATTGTGTCAATGGAACAAAACTACATCTTCAAATTGTTTTCTCGGAAGACCACACCTCAAAGCGGATACTATTGAACCACTTTGACCAGATGTCTGCAATAAATGTGAAAAGTAAATTAGCCCCTTTTCAGAGGAAAAGGAAGTCAGACTCTCGGTCTCCGCTTTTTATCTCTGGAATCTTGCGCACCCCTAAATCAGGGTTTGGCAGCACATAATTGCTTATTTCACAGCCAAATCTTAAAAATCGGCTTACTTTAAGGTTTTGGTGATTTAACATCTCTAACAGAATTACTAGCCATTGTAACTCATTTGGAATTGTCCAATTAATATTATACGCATGTTGCTGTAATGACATAAAATCCTTTAGCTAAAAAAATGTTTATTTTTTTGCTTCTTCTTTTTTGAATATAGAAACAATTATGAAGATTATAAATGTTAAGCTTTGGGTACATAGTGACCTCAATAAAGAAATTTTTCAATAAAATTTGTTACACCACCCTTTATACTGCACAAACCAATGTCTTTTTAAAATGGTTTTGGATCATATCTACTGTATTAAAAAGTGTTTTGTAACTAATATTGCTGACAGTCTTAGAAAAAGCAGAGTGCTTTTAAAACTAAATAAAATTTTAACTTGTTGAATTTCCCATCATATAAATATTTTTTTCCAATTAATTACATTACCCAATCAATAATACTGTAGAAAGTCTTTCACAACTGTTATACAATTAAAATGCATGTCACCACAGCAAGAAATCTCATCTAGCACTTTTTGAGATCAAAAAGTCAGACTTTCTAAGATGCAAGAATATTTGCTTCATATATTTGGTTGATATACAGAACACATAAAAAGCAACCTGAAAAATTACAACTATTTAAAGTATTTATGAAACAAATGCAGTATATAAAAAAATGGTTTATTACTGAACAAAAAAATAGCAAATTCTTATTAATATATCTATACAATAAAAAAGACAATCACATTATATCATTACTTTCACCGTCATTTTCCACATTGCCCATGAAATATGGTGTATGGATGCAAAACCTCTGTTTCTAAATAGGTAAGGTAAATTTCTCAAGGTCTATTTATTACTTATAACTAATAACAAAAATAATATCGCAAAGATGAATGATTTATTATTAAGAATTATTTATACATGTTAAGACATATTACTTTAGTATACACTTTTGGTTGTACAGATAGAAAGCATTAATATCCCTGATCCAATATATTTATTAATATTAGTGAGAGAGTTAGTGAATATTAACGTCCCACTGTTCAGCTACACGAGGGCTTTTGGGGACGGTCCACGTAGTTTTGAATCATGGTCAAGTGACGTGGACAACACCTGAGCTGGCACCCCTCTCTCCTAACTAACTCACCACACCACGGGAGGACGTTTGAGCTCTCGACAGATTTTACGTGCATCGCGCCCCTACACGGCGGGTCTTCAGGGCTACTAGGATCGAACTCATGACATGCTAGCCACGATCCGATGCTTAGACCACTTGGCTACCGTGGCCACTATTTAATATTAGACACTTACCTGCAATAGAAGTATACAGGTATTTTCTAAATTCGTTTGTTCCAAAAGTATGAATCAATTTACTTTGCCAAAAATTTTATTAATAAAATATGATATCAAGGCACCGTAATACATTTTATTAGACTGCATCAGGTGAATAATATACGAAACATGTAAATCTTATTCTTCATAAAATAAAATATACTCTGTTTTTTTGGAAAAAGCTCTATTATCTTAGAAAATATTATAAAAACTACGGATGAAAAAAAAAAACTCCTCACATATGAGCATTTGAAAATATTATATATCGAAATGTTTATGTGCTATTCATCCAAATTTGTTTCTCTTGTGTAATTTTATCATAATAAATCGCAACAATACTCAATTATCTCTAAAAAGATTTTTTGTACTTTCTCTGAAACATACAGCTTATTTCTTTTGAAATTATGAATAATTTTCTACCATCTGTCTTAAATTTTTCTTTTGATATATTCGGAAATATACCTGTTTTTAGAAATTTATCAAAAAAAAAAAAAAGAAAGAAAAACTCATTAAAAACAAAAATATTAACAGCTAAGGTATGTGTGAGCTATTTTCATGAAAAATTTTATATCATTGTATATGTTTCAATTTCCTGTGTCTGTACTTTATAATTTTTAGCATTTTTGATAGTTATTCCTTCGAGCAAAATAGTTTTTTTTTCAGAACTTCGAAATAGTATTGTGCATATCTCATTACTAGGTACCATTTGAAATATTTAGTAGTTCCATTTTTCGAATAATTTAATACTTGCTAGTGTTTCAAATCTCGAACATTAACAATACGTTAAATAACTAATTGCATTTTTATAAAAAAGTTTTCCGTGCAATTATAAGTAAAAAAATATAGTGATACATTTTCAAATAAATTTACTCAACATTTATCACAAGTAAAAATGTTTTCATTGCACTTAAGATTGTTAATAATGTTACACATTAATTTTATAGCAAAGATTCAAGCACATTTTTTTTTTCGTTATTCAATTTTATGCGAACGCGAGGAAAATATGAAGAAATACTTTTCAAATTATACTATGTAGATTTTATACAGAACTTTTTTGATTGAATTCCTTTGCATTTCTTTGTAATTGCAAGCTTATTTCGAATAATATTTGATTCAAATTATTTTATGATGGATCTGATTTTAAATGTGATATCAAAATATTTAAAATCTTTATAATGTGTAAGAAATTTTTTATTTTTAATCATTTTGGTGAATAATTAAATGACGAAGCAAATACTGAGGTTTTCAGTACAAATATAAATCTGTGTTTAACAACTAACGCATATAGAATGACAGAAGTGTTTATGGAAGGTTTCGCGGCACAGTCTTTCAAGATCGCCTTGATTTTACGCTCAAGCTTTTACACAACATTCTTCTCATTGTGTAAAACTTACAAAACCGCTTTTTCTAAAACCTTTACATGAAGACCTCTCCCTCGAAACATCTGAAACCGTACGTATCCCAAAATCAGGGATTGGAAGCAAATAATTCATTGCTGAAATATAACCAAATAACTGAACTGCTTCCACAGCTGTATTTTGAAAGTTCAACCTACTTTTATGAATTTGGCGATTTAGTTTTGAGTGTGACGAGTAAAAATATTAAACCATTATATCTCATTTGGAATAATCCATTTATTATTAATCGTACATTGCTGCAATGAAAATATCATCAATTAACTAAACATATATACGTAAAAATAAATATATTTTAATCCTCGAAACGATTTGTTAATGTTTGTATATTGCGCTTATAATTGCCTCAAGCATTTTTCTTTTCTTCCCGAAATTTATTAAGGTGATATGGTACCCTAAAAATCATTAAACTGTCGAAATTTTTTTATTGGCTTATTTGATACCCCGAATCTTTATAAATATGCCTGCAAAATTTCAAAGCTCTACCTGCATTTTTCATAAAGTAATGGAGCAATGTTTAATGCTAAACAGCAACTACCACACCTACATTTCAGATTATCTGTTAGAAAAGAGCCTGATAAAAAATGAATTAATTATTTTTCTAATGCGCATCAATGAGATTGACATTACACAAGCAGTAATAAATCATTTTAAGAAAGAATTGTGCAATTCATGCACAAATTCTAGTTTGTGAATTTTTTACTGGGGGGGGGGGGAGATCAAATGGATTTGGTCAAGATTTAAAAGGTGTGCGTGCTTTTTATGATATTATTATGAATGAAATTAAAACTTCAAAACGGATACTCCCAAAGCACAAATACTAAATCTCATTTTGATAACTCAGGTAATTAAAAATCTAATTCGCAAGAATAGAAAAACTCCCCCATTTTTATATATTTGTTTTTGATGATATATATATATATCTCCCATGTGTGCGAGATTCAACACTTTTATTATTAAAATATTTTAAGATATTTATTTAAACAAATGCACATATTTTGATGTATTTTATCTATAAATTGTTATTTGATTTTGCTTTTATTCGTGTACAATATTTAACATGCGAAGGCTTTTAAAATCATGAAATAAAAAATAAAGGCATAAACATCTTTTGTCCATGTTGTGCATTAGCTCTGAGCGTGGAATTAGCTCTGAAGTGTGTGTAAGTAGTTAAAATATACCGGTTCTGGACCAGGGGAGCTATGGGGAGCCGCGAGAAAGGGGGTAGAAAAAATTTCACCCCCTACCACGACGGAGCCGAGGACCGCTGGGTAGGGAAGAAAGATAAGAAAAGGGTGATAACGGTCTTGGGCATCCTTATCTGAAAAGGGTTCTGCGCATGCGTTATGAAAATTTGAAATACTGTGAATTTACTAAATACACTTATACTCTGGGCCAGTGGAGCTGTGGAGCTATGGGGAGCCGCGAGAAAGGGGGTAGAAATTTCCTCCCCCGTGGGTATGGACCGGGTGGATCCCCTTTTCGGACTGCAAGAGGTGGAAAGGGAATCCCCCTACTGACTGATAAGGGTTTCGGGGCTCTATACTGATAAGATAGGGGTAGTGGAAATTTACTTTTTAGCGATAACGAGTTATATTCTTTTATAGTTTTAATTGATTGGGAAGAATTTTGATTTTTTTAATTACTTCATTGGAAGCAAATTTTAATTGGGATAAATGAATCAAACGTTTTGGAGGGGATATAATTTTTGACTTAATGCTAATGAATATACTTTATTAAAATATTTTATTTTTTTCATTAAATATTTTTCATTCTTTTAAAACTAAAGTATTATTCACCTGTGGCGCCATCTATGAACGATTTGAATTAATAAGCGCAGAATTATACTTATTCTGAAGTTTAGTTTCGAACCCCAAAAGTCTTCATGCTTGAATGTTAGAGGATTGGACTATTAACCATTCAACCATGAAAACCTATCACTTCATATTTATTTTATGTTCATAATATCTAAGGTCAAGTAGAAATATTCAGTATCAAGTTGAGTCGTAAGACTCCTGTTGCTGAAAAGTTAATATCATTTTCTGTTTGTAAAATTCGATGATATATTATTAGAATCTAAGAATTTCTCATTTTCCATACCAGTAGACAAATTTCGAAAATGCATATAGAATACGAATTTGGACCTGACAAAAAATCACACCAGAATTATTCAGAATTGATAAGGGAAAGGAATGCGTAAACATGCTATGAACATGTTGTTACAGGAATATTGAAAACAAGACCAAATTACACCCAATGTAGCATTCCGCGGTGTAAGAATACATTATTCTGTTTCACCAATCAGCTTATTTAAGTTTTGTGATAACACCCAGACAAACTAATCACAGTTCAGTATTGGTGTAAAGTTCTAATAGACGTGGGTTATATTTAGTTCAAAGTCATTTCTAGCCCTTTCACTGTCATAGACTGTAGTTTTTAATTTTTGTTCTATTTTAAACGGACTCGTACAGCATTGGGAAAATGAAACGAATGGCTAATCCCCCAAATATGTCAGCTAAGCGTGTGTGCTTCAATAACGATGCCAAATTAGATTCCTCCTTCTCGGACAATGCTGTACCACCTCATCATTTCCATTTGGGTCAAGACATCTATGCTGCGGTGACATATTTTGCTACCTCCGTGCAAGTTCATCTACGACAATATGGAAGAGATGAAAACAATCGGCTTTACCCAACTAATAAATTAAATGTAAAAAACTTTTTTAAGAACAAGCTTTTATTTAAACGCGCTAAAAAGTATAAAATAAACTTTTCCTTTAAAACTTTTTTTACTATCAACTTATAACGTCATTACACAATTTATATGATATAAAAGCTTGTCGCAATATTTAAGTACTCATATTTACTTAGTTTGAATTTTTAAAAACCAAAATCAATCAGGTCAAGTTATTTATTTTACTTGTTTATCTACACAGGTAAATCTCGCGACAAGCTTTTATATCATATAAATTGTGTAATGACGTTATAAGTTGATAGTAAAAAAGTTTTAAAGGAAAAGTTTATTTTATACTTTTTAGCGCGTTTAAATAAAAGCTTGTTCTTAAAAAAGTTTTTTACATTTAATTTATTTTTTACTTTTTAGTTATCGCTGGACAGGTTTCTCAGCCTGTTCAACTCATTGAACGCTGGTTCGCCATCCCTGGTTTAGCTGAATTAATTCTCGCAAAATGGTATTAGACTAAAAACACAATTTTTTTAAATCCGTAATTTTTAAGCAATTTTTTCAATCTTCATGCAGATTTTGGCTAACATTGTTCTACACACGAAAAAAAAGGTTTAGTGAGATTATCTTCATAAATGACAAAGTTATTAAATGTTTAATTAAAATTTTGACTATTTTTGAAAAACTTAAAGAATATATTATTTATTTGAAATATTTTGAAGATAAGGGATGTATTTCTCTAACATATTAGAAGAAAATTTGAATTGTTTATTAAAAACTTTAAAAGGCGTTTAAATATTTGTATTAATCAATAAAATGCTTAAGACTAAAAACGCATTTTGTAATCAAAAAAGAAAGTTTTATCAAATAATGATAATTTTTTGCTGGACATTGAATATCTTCTACGTAAGAATCTTTTTTTTTAATTGCTCAGATCATCTTTAGAAACTTGATTTTAAAAAAATCAATAATTAAATTCAAATAAAATTAACAGATTCTATTTGTAATTAAATTTAAGGACACATGTCGTAGTGTGTGTTTAGATTACTGGTGATAAAATGAGGTATATTTAAATTACTCGTAGGCTTAAAATTAGAAAATTTCTTTAAAAAATTACTTCATTTTATTGTAAAATTATTTTTTTTAATCGAAAATATATTGCATTTCTAGATAATATTTTTCTCTTATTGTTTTCCTAGCGGATTCCTTTTTGATGGGTAAGATACATTAAAAAAATGATCTTTCCGATTCTGTAATTATTTTTTGTCTGAGTTTCATAGATTAAAGATAGATAAATTATTTAAAGAATTTCTTCAATACTCCATCTCAGTTTAACTTGGCAGCGTTGAGAAAGGTATACAATGTACCAATCTACTTGAAAAATAGCTCTACTTTTTTGTTTTGAATTTAAATCCAAGGAAATAGATAGAAATTCGTAAAAAAAATTCATACGTTGTAGAAATTAGATTGTTTTTATGTTGTAGAAATGTAATTATTTTTTAGACAAAGTTAATTAATACTGTCAATAGCGCAACGTTATGAAATTCCAGTTTGGCTGAAAACCGATTTTCGACGCCAACTTTTGTCATTGTTGTAACAATAAAATTATTACAACAATGCAGATATATCCAAGTTGGCGCCCAAAACTAGTTTAACGTTTTTAATTAATATCTTTTTAATTAATTGCAATATCGGAATATAAATGGTCAAAACATGCATTGTCATCCAAACTAAACGTGTATACAAAATTTCAGCTCAATGGGAGGAAGATATCAGCTTCAAAATTGAGTTGCAAGATTCCACCCGAACAAATTACATACATACATACATACATACATACATACATACATACATACATACATACATACATACATACATTGTAAGTTAAATAAAAGCTTTTAAAAAAGGTGTCTGTATGTCGCCTGTGCTCTGGCAATCCCTTGCAAATCGAATCGAGCTAATCAACGTGCCCTCCTCCTCAACCGAAGAGACTTATGTTCTGAAAGACGCTTTGATGATTTCGACTGTGTTCATCGAGAACGTTTCACATATTACCTGCCACCGATACTTCGAACAGAAGGACTTTTCTAGAAAATTTATCCCAGGAACTTGTGTTATGAATGAAAACTGTTGGTTAGAATTAGCACAAATTCGCAAAAGAATTACGGAAAGTGCCATGTCCATGGTTTTTGATTGTATTTTTCGAAAATTGTTGTTAAATGAAGTTTCGAAAATCACACCAAATGTTGTTGTGAATACAGACATTTCGGAAGTAGAATCAGTACTAACTACTTCATTAATAGAACTTTTTTATGAATACTTAGGGAGTTCGATTACCGACGTGTTTGAATGTTTTGGATGTACTCAGGAATATGCAAATCAACTCGGACATGAATGCGTTACAATGGACCATGAAACTCGTTTGCGACTCTATGGTGATCTAGCCTTCTTTGAAATGAACTTTGAGCAACTAATTCAAGACTTTATTCAACGAAATATTCAAATGTTAAATTATCTAAATCCAATGTTTGTAAATAAGTGGGATATGCTTTCTATTTTTGATAGTGCCAAAAGTATGTACATTGCCTCTGATCCTAATCGTTTGTATTAAATAAAAAAAATATTTATTTGTATATGTGTCTGTGTTATTATTTACTCTTTACTTTGCATTTGTATGTGTGTGTGTTTCCGCTTTATTATATTCTATTTAAATTCTTTTTGAAGTGTTGCTATTCTTATAAATTTAATGGTATAAATAGTTTGAGTATTCTTCTTTTAACATTATTCATGCATGTGATATTATTCAATACACAACGTCATTCCTTAGTTAAGAATGGATCTTGAAAAGGCTTATCGAGAACCCGAACAGCCGGGTAGTTTTGGTGGTGTTGAGACTTTATTTAGAGCAACAAACGGAAAATTTCCTAGGAAAGATATTAAAAAGTGGTTGAGTGGGAAAGATTCATATACTCTACATAAACCTATTAAAAAGAAATTTAGGAAAAATAGAGTATTTGTAAATAGAATGAATCATCAATTTCAGGCTGATTTAGTAGATATGCAGTCTCTTACTAAGTCTAATGATGGGTATAGATTTTTACTTACTTGCATCTGTGTTTTATCTAAATATGCTTGGGCTATCCCATTATATGATAAGAATGCGAAAACAATAGTATCAGCATTTGAACGAATCTTTTCTGAACGTATTCCTCTTAAACTTCAAACTGATGCTGGTACAGAATTTACAAACAAACTTTTTCAGAATTATCTCAAAAAGAAGAAAATAGTATTTTTTATGACGAATAATAATACGAAGGCCTCTGTTGTAGAACGATTTAATGGAATGTTAAAGACAAAAATGTGGAAGTATTTTACGGAAATGAATACAAAGCGTTATATCGATGTTATTGATAAATTAGTCCTTAGTTATAATAACACTTGGCACAGAAGTATTCAGATGGCACCCGCTTCTGTAACCGATGAAAATGAAAAGGAGGCATGGAAAAATTTATATGGAAATCAAAATAAAACATTATCTAAACCTTGATTTCAAATAGGGGATACAGTTCGAATTAGCAGAGAGAAATAAATATTCGAAAAAGGATATGAACAAAATTGGACGCGAGAGATTTTTACCATTTATCACATTCTTCGTAGGGACCCCACTGTATATAAAGTAAAAGACTTAACAGGAGAAGTAATTCGAGGTACATTTTATGAAGAAGAACTTCAAAAAGTAACGGATTCAGGCTATTATCCTATCGAAAAAATTTTGAAAACACGAAAAAAGAATGGCAGGATTGAATATTTTGTACAATTTTTAGGGTATCCAGAAAAATTTAACATGTGGGTACATGACGTGAAACATCTATAAAGTACGATCTATATCTACTTAATCATCAGTTGTGAAAATGTCTTTCTACGTAACACTTGTGAGTGATAGCTCCAAGGATTTTTTTCCAGAAAATAAAATTTCACATTTTATTACACAACTTCCGACTCCTATTACTCTAAAGGGAGAATGGGAAATGGGATTAGTTGACTTTATTTATCCTCATACATGGTACAATATAAGAGAGGGTAATAATTTATTCTGTTTTGATCTGGGCGATGGGAAGTTGATAGCTAGAAAAATTCCTCAAGGATGTTACGAGTCCATCCCTGACATTTTAGAGGGAATGTACTTAGAAGATTTTAAGAACAAAATAGAATTTCATTATCATCCTGTTGTCAAAAGAGTGAAAATCAAGACAAAAGGACACGCTAAAATTTTTTTAAATGAAGGTGTTTCTGAACTCCTTGGTTTCGAACCAGGGGAAATTAAAGGGAAAGTAGAAAGTCCTTATATCGCTGATCCTAATGCTTCGTTTCCCCTTATATATGTTTATTATGATTTGGTAGAATCTCAAATTGTAGGTGATATTCAAGCTCCCCTTTTGAAAATTGTAAAAGTTGAAGGAAAAGATGGAGAAGTGGTGAATTCACACTATACAAGACCTCATTATGTTCCCGTAATACACCAGCAATTTCAGGCAATAGAATTGGTTCTTAAATTGCATTCAGGTGATTTAGTACCCTTTGAAAGGGGTAGAGTTATAGCGGTGGTCCATTTTCGCATGAGACAAATAGTATAAATTAAAAATAATGGAGTATAAAGCTCATTCGGGGATCAGATTTAATGGAATAAAGATGCTCGTTCCGTATACTTGTTGTTTAAAACAATATGAAGACTATTTCATCGACCAAGCTGGCAATGGACTTTCTTATTATTAAGGTCAATCATTTCAAAAGGGATATGGCATCGGAGGATGGTTTAAAAGACTATTCCGCTCTGCTTTACCCTTTTTATCCCGAGGAGCCAAATCTGTTGGAAAAGAAGTTTTAAGAACTGGGACTCAAATAGCGAATGATTTATTAGAAGGACGAAAACTGCAAGAATCAGCTGAAGAGAGGGCACAAAGGAAGCAGGAAGAATATTAGCAAAGAAGGCAATTAAAAAAGCAGATGATATGATTGGTAAAGGGAAAGCCTATAAAAGAAAGAAGAAACTTCCAAAATATCTCATTCAATCGAAAGTAAGGAAAAAGAAAAGACGTGATATTTTTGATACGCTGTAAAAATGGCATTTCTTTTGAAGGATTCTCCAGAATGTGTAAAATCCGAACTTAATTTGTTTCCCCTTCCACCTACCCAAACGGTAATTGAAAGAGGTCATTGGGTTCAGTTTCATCCAATAGCAAACGTATCTGACGGAGGACCTATTGAATTCATCATTTCGGGAAGCGATGAAGAGTACCTTGATTTATCTCAAACTCAACTTTACATTAGAGCAAAAATTTTAAAAAAAGTGATGGAAAACTAATTACAAAAGAAAATAAAGTCGGCCCCGTTAATCTTTTCCTTCACTCTTTATTTTCTCAAGTGGATGTTAGTTTAAACGAGAGAATTATTTCATCTAGTAGTAATACTTACGCTTATAGAGCTATCGTAGAAACACTTTTAAACCATGGGTATGACAGCAAGATTTCACAGCTTACATCTGAAGTTTATTATAAGGATACAGCGGGTCGAATGAGTATATATGATGAAGATGATAAGGACCCAAATGAAGGATTCAACAAACGAGCTTCATTATTCAAAAACAGCGCAACTGTTGATATGATGGGGCGACTTCATGTAGATTTGTTTAATCAAGATAGACTTTTACTTAACCTAGTGGATTTAAAGATTAAACTCATTAGAAGTAAAACAGAATTTTGCTTAATGGGAAATGGGGATTATAAAGTTGTTTTTGATCACATCTCTCTCTTTGTAAGAAAAGTACGTGTAAATCCAGGAGTTCTCATAGGACATGCAAAAGCTTTAGAGAAAGCAACAGCTAAATACCCCATTGACAGAGTTGTATGTAAAGTATTTTCTATATACCTCAATCCAGCTATTCATTCATTCAGGATAACGTTTTTTCGGGGCAGATGCCTAAACGATTGGCTTTGGCTTGCGTGGATAATGATGCATTTAACGGAAACTATAAGAAATCTCCCTTCGAATTCAACCATTATTATACGAACTTTGTAGGGGTTTATGTAGATGGTCAACCTATGCCTCATCAACCATTAGAACTAGATTTTGAAAAAGATAACTACATTAGAGGAGGATCTGTTCTTACAGTCTGAAGGCCTTTATTTATCGATAACTGAATTTCCTAAAGGATATACGTTCTATCTGTTTGACTTATCACCTGAATTATGTGACGGGGAACATTTCAATTTGATCAAGCACAGTAACTTAAGAATAGAATTAAAATTTAATAAAGCATTGGAGCAAACAGTGTCTCTGATCGTTTTTGCTGAATTTGAATCCCTGATTGAAATTAACAAAACAAGAAACGTACTCTTCGATTTTGGAAGCTAATGTATGCATCACAGATTCATCGAATTTTATCTAGAGATAGAGATGCTTCAAGATATTTCATTGGAGTTTTCCCATCAGACGAAATACCTCCCCCAAAGGAATTTACTACTCCAGTTATAAATACGGATACACGTGACCAAAAAAGATCCCACTGGTTGGCGATGTATATTAAAGACAAGAACACTTTAGAACTTTTTGATTCTTATGGATTCCCACCAGAAATGTACGGGGATCATATTTCCAAGTATGCTGAACAATTTACGAATGTGAAATGGAATAAGAAATCCATTCAAAGTCTCACATCAAATGTTTGTGGACTTTATTGCGTGTATTTCTTTTAAAAAATAAGCCGAGTTATTCTATGGATTATGGTTATATGAATTCTCTCGTAGTAAACTCAATGATTTTCGATTGTATCAATATTTTAAAAAAGATATAATGTAACATTAAATTTTAGATGGTGAATAAAAAATATTTCTTATATTTTGTGTTGTGTTATTATTTTTTTATTATAAGATGAATATAATTTTGCTTGAAATTTATAAGTTTTCCATATATTTAAATTTATAAAGAGTTTTTATTATTTTAAGACTAATATGAAAAAGAAATTTCATCAGTATTGCTCTTAACCTTAGTACTTTGCCTTCAAACCCATCAACAATTTTCTAACTTTTTTCATATTTAATTTTTTTCAACATTTTTCAATTTTTCAATATATTATATATTTAGTGTAAGCAATAAATAAATAAATAAGATCAAATTGTTAAAAATTTTTATTGAATTGAAACAAAAGCTACACTTAATATTCAATCCATGACAAAGGTTTTGCATACAATGTTTTTGTTTTCAGATATTTATTCTTAATATAACATGATGGAAAATTTTTTCTTTTAAAACTTCATTAAAAATTCAAATCCAAAGGTTTTTTTTCCTGTCCCTTACTAGATGAGTAATCAAATTTATAATATTTGTATTGCGTATAATTTTTCCATCCACTATTAGCTCTTTATCAGGTGTCCAGTATATTTCTCCATGATTCTGCTGGATAAAGTTTAAAATTTTCTTTGGGATATTTTTGTATTTCCCTGGTGCTATATTTCTATCTCCTCTTCAATTCATCAGCGTTTACTTCATCTTTGGGACGGGTTTCAACATGCTCTTTTGGTGATATGCTTGTAATGGTATTTGTCTTATCTTC
>BMAO01014108.1:0-59596 GCA_019973975.1 Trichonephila clavata | reverse complement strand
AATAAAGATTTCTTTCTTTTTTGAATTGTTCTCTTTAAATCATAAAAACGCTTAAACCTACAAACCTTTACATACAAATCATAATAATTACTTATATATACAACACAGAATACTTAAAGTTCTATTAATATAGATATAAAACTTTTTTAGGATAATAATTCCAAAGAAGAACATTCCATTTAGATTATTAACAGTTAGCAATAAAATGACCAGAAAGCTTCAAAAAATATAAAAGAAATAATTTTACTCCAACATTTGTTTACAGCGTTAGTAAACACGTAACGAAAACAACGAAGCACATTAAGAATATTTACGATTTAATTCAAAATGGCGACGAACAGTCTACCATTTGCTGTGTGTTTTTTTATTACTTAATCAAGGACTGGATGAGTGTTTTGGTTTCTTGTGTTTTAAATAATGTGCGCATGTTATATATTTTTTTCTGCCTTTTTAAATTGAAGGTTAATGATGACGTTTATCCCGAAGGGTTAATTTAACGTTAATGAGTTTGGATAAAATTTCGCTTTCTTCCATTGCTTTCGTTGAGTAAATAGAATTCTGGGATTTTTATCATTATTTATCGTGTGAGCTAGATAAAAAAATCGTTCTGCTCTAGTGACTATATTTGCTTTTAGTCCAGTAAAAAAATCTTATAATAAAACACAATTCTATTATTTTATGTTCTTGAGTATAATGATAACAATAAAAATTCGGTTTATGGAATACTTCCTGCAAAACGCTGTTCAATTATTAAATGTCATGTAAAACAGTATTTACTTTTATGTGAATATTATCATCCAAAGTTTTTTAAAACCTTATTTACTATTTTCATATCTTTTCTTTAAAAAGCCTGAGTTATATTGATACTTTCCTTGTTTTTGCTTCATAGAGCATACTGCTTTTTAACCTTTTATTAATATCCCAATCGGTATTGGATTGTTCGTATTTTTAGACTTCTTCAATATCGATTATTTTTCAAATAATCAATATTGTTGTACGCCTACTGTTAAAAACTTAAGTGCCTGTTGTTTATAACAGCACTGTTTACTCTGCTAACTTAAGTGCAATGGTTAAGTTTTAAAAATAAATAAAGTTATTAACCTAGTTGGTAAGAATAACATTTCTGTTAATTACGTTTCGGCCCGCCCACCATTTAAACAAATCAAAAACCGTCGGCAATAGTCCTGATGTACAGCCAATAATTAAATAAAAGTTCTTTCGCATGCTCGAATCTTATTCATAAGTTGTTTTATATTTATCTCTTATTGTATTTTTGTCGAAAAATTATTATAATCTAAGATTTACCTTCTTAGAAAGAAAACGTATTGACGTATTTTCAAACTAATACGGGACGAAGAAATTGCTTTCAAGGTTATTTTATGTACTTACTTAAAAAAAGCCATCGCCAGAATAATGCAATTGCTAGATATTTTATTTAGTATTTAAACTTAGGTTTTTGATAAACTAATGGAACTATAAAGTAACGAATGTAATTTAAATTTACCTATTAATACAATTACACTTTGGAGCAACTCTTCAAAATCTTCGCCAATATACAGGTCAACGGGTTAATACGCGTCTCATTTTTAAATGTGCCAAACTAAAAATAAGACGGTATATCCAAAAACATTTTTAATGAGTGTTGCCATTTGATCTTCAACAAAAGAATGATTTGGCATAAACATGTATTTTATACTGAAAGTGGAAAAGAAAATAGTAAACATGAAATTTAAACATAGCTGACTATGGGACAAATAACATAAAATAGAAAAATCAAAATGTAGGCATTAAAAAACCACTGCCAAGCATTTCAATTAGTACTGACGAATAATATATTTCACATAGTACTCAACCAAAAAAAGAGACTAAATTACCATTTCTTTAAGTAAAATAAAAACTATCTAAGTCAGATAAACTAGGCTTAGGTTTGATTACACTACTATTGAAAGAACCGAGGAAAAATAGAACCCCAAAGCTGTTTTTCTAAAAATAAAAAATTAGTTTTTCAGAGAATACTTCTCTCTTGCGATGATTCGTTTGAAAAAGAATTACAATTTCCCTACAAAGAACAACTAAACGAAGTTATTATTAAAAATATATAATAACTTCTAAAAAAATTACATGGAGAATAATCTATCACACACTCAGAGAATAGCCACAAAGTTATATGAGTTTATATCGTCAGATAATGAAAAATCCCTGCAATTTGAATTTTAAGGAATCTAAAACGAATGAATTTCAGAATATTTTCTTCAAGACGTTGATCATTATAACTTACAGTTTCAATATGTCGAACTTAATACGCCTAGTCTTTCTGTTTTTGTACTGCGTCACAAACACATATACGTCTTCCTATTTTTTTTTAAAATTATTAATGATCTTCCTTGAAATTTGAACTTTTTATCAAAATCAATAACTTTACAGAAAATTCAGGAAATCATAGTCAGACAAATCAGTTTATTTCTTATATCCTAGAATATATATATTGATGGAAGTGTTTGCAACATTTTTAAATGCAATCGGTGTAATTAAAATTAAATTTTAAAATTATTTATTATAGTCCGAAAATTCTTAATAGAAAATTATTTATCTAAAATATAGTTTTCCTAAAAATATCTTTATAAATTAGATAAAAATGATCTAATAGAAGTAGCATGTATATATTACATCAGTCTTTAAACAGACAAAATAAATGCTCGATCGGCTTTTGAAATTATTTTATTCCTACAGTATTGAATTTCAGTCCAATGGACATCTGATACTGATTTTGCTTTTTCAAACACGTGCAGCAGCCTTCTGGTATATGAGTAATTCTACTCATTTTTATTATGCATGGCGCATTGTCATTCCAAAGAATCGGTATTCTTTTATTTTAGTAACATCTCTGCTAACAATCGGTTGTCGAACTTGTAAAATCTCATAAGAAATTTATAGAAATGTTTGTGTAATCACAAACTATAGGGCATTTTTATCGTTTTTTTATTCGCATTTCCAACAGATAAAATGCAGAAGTTAGAAACTGTTCCTGTTTCTTAAATTATGGATACAAAATGTTTGATGTGAGTATGAAACAGATTTGTTAATTTCAGAAAAAGAACATCCAAGGATTTTTATATACAAGTACATTTCCATTTCTAATAACAAATTAAGTAGATTTAAATGTAAATATAATGTTTCCTAGATTGACTGTTTGTTACTAAATGGTTATTTATACTGGTGTTATTTAGCTACGGAACTCGTAATTTTGAACTTGGATGACACCTAAGCTAGCCCTCCTTCTTTCTCCCACACAACGCCAATCGATGGGCTTTGAGCCCCAACAAATTTAACGAGCATTAAACTTTCTACACAACGAGTCTTCGGTGGCACCATGACACCAACTCAAAGCTAGTTAGCGCCACCTTTTCTATTGAGGTAAGGGGTCATGATCACACACTGACGATAGCATTCTTTATGACGTATCATGGGTTTAAGTTTGGGTGCCACTAAACATATGCCATGTAGAAGGACTAATACACGTTAAATCTGTCGAGAACTAAAATACTCCCATTGTTGTGGTGTGGATATTTTGGGAGGGAGGTTCTGGGACAACTGTCGTTCTAATCAGTTGACCATAGTTCTAAAATACGCGATCCTTTTCCAATAGCCCTCGTTATGCTTTCAGAGGGTGACGGAAATTCAAATCAAAATTGTATATACTCTTATTTATACTTATTAGAAGGGTTACTCAAATATTCAAAAATTAATAAAAAAATATCTTAAAGAATATTCTTTATGCATTTGGTAAGAGTTATGAATTTCAGTAATATACATTTTTCTTCAAAGCTAATGGTGTAAAATTAATTTCGCAATATTTTGTAGAAACTTCAAAAAGTATTTTCCCATGCATTGATGTCCTTAAAGTGTTTCGTAAAAATGATACAATTTGCTATAGTTTTGGTATTAGATAAATAATTTGATTTGCCTTACAATTAAGTCTTATAACTATCACTTTAGCATCCGTTTTAATTCGTGAATATTAGATTCTATGAAATTATCAAAACACTTTCAACTTTCAAAACTTGAAAAATAAATTTATTTGAGAGTAGAAGTGGCTTCCGGAAGAATAAAAAACAGAGTAGTTTTAAAATATTATTTGCACTTTTTTGCTGATTTTATTTTTAAATATTTTGAAAAGCTCTCACATATATATCAGAGCTTTCTGAGAAGTAAAATTGGTAAAATTAAAGAAATTTAAGAAAGACTTCCACAGGATAATAAAAGAAAACGAAAAAAACAAGTAAAAACACATTACTTTTCATATCGTTAGACGTGTTTTTACCCTAATCAAACGAATGAAATAGCTTGGACTTGGCTAAGAAATATTAGAATTCTTAAGTCGGACATTACATTCCGGAATTGATGATTGTGGATAGAAGAGAAACCTTAATTTTTGCTAAGATATGTTATTCATAGCTGGATTATCTCCTTAAAATATAACGAGAAAGAGACTTCTTTTTAAAATAAACCATCATTTGACCGTAACTAATTTGTATGTTTTCTTTTCACATTTTAAAACTCACTCAATGATGCAACGAAGCGTTCAATGCTAAAACAGTCTGTCAAATCATATTCCACAACGATATCGAACAGGATATATTTAAAAATTAATATGGTTTATTCTCGGTTACGTGAGGTTTGACTAGCCACGCACAAATTTTTATTTATGAAGCTTATTTTCCCTTTATTAGTTGAGAATATAAATTTTGAGTTATATCAACAATATATATTTATAGTTCTGTTGCCTGAAAATTGGTTGACCGTGCAGCCAAGATGGCGACGAAAACGCTTTAAATAATGTATATATATATATAAATGTGGGGGAGGGAGTGGGGGAGAAATTTATGTATAGTACGTACTCCGTACACCTGCAAAGATTTAAAGCGATGAATTTACCGTAGACGAAAGAAATAAAAATCTATGGTAAATCAGTATCATTGTATTTTATTTATACTTGTCATAACTTCCATCAAATACAGAGATGTATAAAGTCATCATTGATCTAACGTATATATATATTAGAGAAATTTTGATTATATCTATATATATTGGCTATATAACTATTAAAACTCCGTGTACTTCTAAACATGTGCATGAGCATCAGCTTTCTTCATTTTTTTTTTAAATCGAACAATATGAGGCACAGGGCAGTTTATTCGTTCGAAACAGTGTATTGAATTCTTAAGGTTCTTTGATAGCTTGCCATTAAATACAGTCTGTGATTCAATTTTGACGGCAAAGAAAGTTTCGAATGAGGACATTCATTACAACATTTGTAATATGTGCTGCTTCAATATATATTTTTATTATGCAAACATTAAAGCGGATTGTTCAATGAGGGGTTGCGGAATAAGAGCGACACGTGCACGCCTACGATAAGTCGCGAGCAGCCTGATCCTTCGTGAAGACGAACGATTTGGTGCTCGCAGTTGACACAACTCGCGATAGTTAAGTCATCATCAATCTGTAGTGGTATCATCTATATAAGCCAGTAACAGCCTCCGGACTGAAGTGATAATTTTGGTCTAGTTGTATGTTACGTGCTTACAGAACCTAAGGTACCGGGTTCTGTCATCCGGATGCGATTCCGAATAAGAAGGTACCGAGTTCTATTCTCCTCATTGGTGATCCGGGCTGAACTAAGAGACAGCGTAACCTTCAGAACTGTCGTGGCGCTATCTACCTGCAAAAAAGAGCAACCAAAAACTCGTCAGACTCATTTGACGCAGCCAAACTCGTCAGACTCATTTCACGCATCCAGCACGTCAGTTTCACTTGACGCAGCAAGACAAACTCGTCAGACTTACGCTACGCAACTCCTAAAATCAACCGCAACAATTCACGCGCTCACCAAAACAACAATATCGTTCGCTCGCCTATGCACCGACTCACTGGTGGGGGAGTGTGTAGCGGTATCATTTATATAAGCCAGCAACAGCCTCCGGATTGAATTGATCCTTTTGGTCTACTGGTATATTATGTGTTTACGGAACCAAAGGTACCAGGTTTTATCCTTCGGATGTGCGCCACTTCAAGTCGTTTGGATACTGCTTTAAAAGATAATATATCGTTAAAAAAATCCGAAAAATTGGGAACAAGTTTAGATTTTTTTTCTTTCTGAATCACCGAGTATATAAAGCTTTTTTGCTGCTAAGCAAAATGCTTTCAAGCAGACAAAATCGAAAACGATAAGACTGTTTTTTTTATTGTGCTGAAAAAATCTTGAGAGTTGAAAGTTTGACGTGTTTTAACTGGATGATAAAATATATAATTACGATCTTAACTATTTAGGTAGCCAGTATTCGATAAGCTGACCTAGAGATTTTTTTGGATTCCTTGGAAAAGAAAAATGAATATTGTATTTTTTAACAATGAATGGCTTAACATACATTTGAATAACAGATCATATAATGAGATAAAATAGAATTTGATGAATTATTTATTATATTTAAAATTTTACTATGAATAACATGATTATAAAACATATAATCGTACCTAACAAACTTTTTTTTAAAGTATTATTCGTAATTAAAATTGTAAACCCTGGCTGAGTACCTTTTGGAATCTACTTATTTTAGATATTTGCAACTGAATCTTTCCAATTGTAAAATATATTGGGAAAATTGCTGAGATAAACGAACAAACAAAGCTCTGAAATTGGCACGTTTGCTTATAAAGCATTTTTATCTAAATGCACAGTCCTCGCACACGTGTATGCTTGCGTAATCGACTATGAAAATTTTTGTTTTTGTTTGGAGGCATTGATTTTATTTTCATTGTTCACAGAAATTTGTCTAGATATGTGCAAATTTTCTTAATAAGACAAGTATGTGTGAATTTAATGCTTCAAAATATCTTTGGGAATTTGAAAATTTGTTTTATGATTAGATTGTGGGGGAGCATTTTTATACTTATATTAACTCAAAAAATGTACTACAACCATTGAATAATTTAATCAAGAACTCGAGTCCGGCGTTGTTGCCCTCGAGTCGCGAGTTCGAATCCTGATTGCGGCTGCTTGCTTCTCAGTAATCCCTAAAGGGAAATATGCGTGAGCCTTTCCTAACCGATGGGGAATTCAATCAGTATATAAATAACTTTGGCCGATTGCGAAAACACGAAATTGGTGAGTGTGGTTTAAAATTATGAGTTTCGTCAGCAATAACTATTATGTTACTTTAGGAAATTGCTATTATATTTCTTTAGTGCGCATAGGGATTGCAATACCGGAATTTAGAGCCATTTATACATATGTGTAATACCGTTATTCACAAGTTAAAATACTGCTTTTTCGGTATTTACTAGAAATTTTGTGAATTGTCATCTCTATATGTTCAGGGATCACCATCATAGCAAAATAGTCAACATTTTTGTTTTTATGTCTCTCTTACGGGCGAAATTAATTCAACTTTGAACATAAAATTGCATCGTAAAATCTAGAAAAGTGATTAAATATGAAAAAAAAACCAAAAAAATTTTCATCAAACTAAAGTATAATACAGCTATATCCAAATCCATCCGATGAGAAAACGATTTATTTGAAGGTGAGGGATTTAAAATACTTGGTAGAAATATATCGTGCATTGCTAACAGTACCACTAACTAGCATAAATGCCGAAACTTGCCATAGGTACCGAGATAAGTTTTCGACAGCTGGTAATTTTTGCACAAAATTACGTTCCAGGCTTAATGACAATACAATTGATGTATTATGTTTCTTAAGATCCCATTTCAAAAATTTCTAACAGTACCACAGACTGAATAGTGATATTTACACTTTTTTGTGATTAAATAAATAACATGTCTCTTTACTTTTTTGTGATTCTTTATATACTGTTATAATTTATGTTACAAATTATTTTTTGTAATATTTACACTCTCTAATAAAACTGACAAATCAAAGAAACACCTGTGTTTTATTTTTCTAAAATTTCTACTCCCAGTATTAAGATCTAAAAAATACCGAATACAGGTATAGAAATTTTGGTCCGATATTGTAATCTCTAGGTGCATACAATGAGAGAGGGGGGTCCAGGAGTCCCATCACCCTTGATTTCTTTGATTGCTTATAATTCTATGTATATAGTACGAAAAATATTCCAAACAAAGGTAACAATTTGTTATGAATAGTTTAATTAATTAATGCAAATTATTTATTCAGTAATTTATTTTTTTTACTGTTTTTTGTCTCCCAAAATCGATAAAATGAAAACAATACGTTTGGCGGCTTATAGGAGTATTATATGAGAATGGTGGATTTTAAAGTGAACCTTGATAATCTATCAATCAATTTAGAAATATGAGAATGGCTGGAAGAACTGTATAATGATAGTTTTGAAACTGAAAAGCTTTTACCAGGGAATGATCAGCATTGAATTAAAGAATTCAAAGGAATATATATGTATATACACTTATCGAACTTTGTAAATTTAGATGAGACTCTTGTTTCAAACCTATACTATTTGTTCAAATATATTCCATATAAGTTTTTCTTTAAAGTTCTTTCAAAATATTGTATTCAGTAGAAATAATCAATAACTACTTCCATCCGGTTTGAAATTATAGAATTCAAACTGAAGGCTTGGTTTTTATCTTCCAAAACTTCTATCAAAAGTTGTAACAATGCTCTGATACATTCCATTGCCCAAAGATAAATTTTGAAATATTTGACATTGCAATTTTTTTCCAGTTCCTTTTTTTCTCTTTCATTTTGTGAAAATATTTTTCAGAGATATATATTTTCTACCTCCACAATGTTAGAGGTAATAAAAGACAACTCCGAAAAAAAAGTAAAGTTTTCCGCTTTTTATACGAATACATTCTTCAGATTTTCTTTCTAAATTTTTCTTATTTTCTTCGTTTAACGAATCAAATAGTGGAGCACAAAAAAGTTCCATAAGTTCTATTCTTCTTTGTATACTTCCGCGTGTTTTCCCTTTCCTTTTTTTTTTTTTTTTTTTTTACTTTTAAGGAAACAATTGAACAATTCCAAACTTACCACAGACATTAATACGGAAACATAGGGAAACAAAACACAAACTATTTATTGCATGATTCTTTTATGAGTAATAGTTTTCTCATATAAATACCTTCAATACTTCTCATATCTTTCAGTACAGCGTTCTTTCGAAATTCTTCAAAAGACGGAATCATATATTTGTACATCAGTGCTTCTCAAACTTTCTATAATTGCGACCTAATTTTCAATCATATAATTTTCATCACCTCTCCCCCCTTCCCTTTCCGTACAATAACAATGTATTGAATTCAATAATAATATACTTTGACGTAGTGCTACAATACGACTTTAATTATAAACCGTACAAACTATCAAGATAAGTATTAAACTTTGTATATAATTTTATGACATGCCCATAGGGTCACTGGTAATTATTAAACTTGTTCTTAATTTAGTACTGTTAAATTAGTTATGAAACACATTGTGCAGTACTGATATATTTTTAAGTGTATTATATCAGTGTAAATCTGTATTTTATTTCTTTATTATGTCATAATATATTTTGTTTTGCTTCCATTCAGTAAATTAATTTTTTTTTAAAAATTGTTTTCGACTTTTTGATATGCTAGCATCCCCACCTAGGTCAACACGTTCCCCTAGGGGGAACGCCCCCCAATTTGAGAAACACTGCTGAATACATTTACGTGATTGAATTTTCTGAATCTACGTATTTTAAATATGGTCATGTAAAATAAAATTTTTCTGGCAATCTAGTCCTATTGTAGAGCATATGTAGCTAAATATTCGGATAAAAATATTTCAAATTATGACAAATTCTACAAATGATTCTTTTCAACATAGTTAGGTTATAGAAACTATTACCACACAACAAAATAAATATTAGTTAACAGCAAAAGCTTTCAAAAATGCGTCATTTTAATACTTCAAAAACCCAGATTTTATCTTAAAACATCTCATGTAAAATCACGAAAAACACGAGGTTTTCAAAAGTAAGTCAATTATTAGTTTCATAACAGAAAAAAATGCGCAAAAGAAAGTTTATTTAGTATAAAACATAAATCCTTACTAATATTATAAACGCGAAAGTTTGATGTATGGCTGTTTGTTACTCTTTCACGTAAAAACAACTGAATGAATTTTAATGAAACTTTACAATAATATAGCTTATACATCAGATTAAGACATAGGCTATAATTTATAAAGATATTGTGTGAAGTGTCCAAAATATAACGATAAATGTCAAGTAAGTAGGGAAACATTCTGCCATCTGCAAGCTATTCTGGCGTGCGCTGTAAAAACCGTTAGAGTTATACGTATATAATCATGTATACAAAAAACCTCGCAACAGCAAATATCTATCTTTTATGCATAAGCATTATCGCCAAAATAATAGACCATAAATATAATAAAAATTGATAATTTTTTTTATTTCAATGCAAGTTTTATGATTTTATTATCAAACGATCACTACGAAAATTGGCAAATATATGTATTCTTTTTTGGAAAAGGTTTTTGTGCAATCCTTTTTGTTGTAGCTCATCACCAGGTGGCGCTATAGCGTATCAACTTTGCACCGTTTAATCCATCGCCAAGTTGCCAACATGGTCGTCAAAACAGATGCCAACTTGGCTCTATCGCCAACATTTCGTTATGTTTTCATTGAATCGCCATTATAATGTAAGGAACGGCGTTGATTGCGAATATTACAATTTTAACATAAAATAAATACAACAGAAAGTAATATTAACGTATTACACATCCAGATATAAATTATTTACACTATTTTAAGTGTTCATTACACAAAATTTGTAACGATGTTTTACTTTTGCTTAGCAGAGATCAGCTTAGGAAAATGTTTCAAAAATCAATCACAAGAGAGTTACGGGGAGTAATAAATAAAAAAAAATCATTTTTATCAGCTATTAGAACTACAAACTTAAAATTTAACAAATATATATTTATATATTTGTTCAGCTAAGATATGCAAAAAGTTTTTTTGTTGTTGTTGTTGTTACATTTGTAATTCACGTAAAATTAACTCATTAAAAAATTCTTTATCCTTGAGTCTGTATTGTTTAGTTTTTCAATTCACCCATGCGAAGAACGGGTATATCAGCTAGTAAAAATAAAATATAAATATATATCTATAATAATAGAAATAATAATAATAATCCAAAGAATTATATAGTCATTTTCAAAGAGGTTCAATATCAAGTTAATCTTTTTTTAAACAGATTTAAAACTAATTTAGAATTGTAGCGAGAAAGAAACGTCTGTAAAATAGTTGTTTTTTCTTTTCTTTTTTTTAAATTTCGAAATAATTTATATTAGTAATTTAGTGACATAGTAAGAATGTAATTGGCAAAATTACATTCTTACAGTAAATAGCCGACCGAAAAATAGCAGAGTTATAACATACTTTGAATCCCATACTTTGATTTAAAATATTTTAGGATAGCTTTGGAAGGCGCGAGCATATGGAAAAGTCGAAAGTAAAAGGTTATTTTAAAAATTATAATTTTGAAGGGAAACAAAACAAAATATATTCTGACAGAATAAAAAATAAATTACACATTTGCATCTATGTAACATAAAAAAATGTATCAGTACTGTTCAATGTATTTAATAATTAAATTGCCAATACTAAATTAAGAAAATTTTTAAAAATTGCTTGTGACTCTCCCATCTGCTTGTCATAGAGCACTATTAATTAATGCCGTATTGAGCTTTAGCGTCGAAGTACATTATCAATGCAATACGAGTAAATAAAATGTTTTTGTGTGGAGGGGGCGCGATGAAAATTATGATTGAAAATTGGGTCGCAAATGTTAAAAGTTTGAGAGAGAAGCACTGCTTTATCTAATGAATTAATCCAGCCAGTACAATGGTTAACATTGTGCAGGAAATTTTCATGCATTCGAATATGACATGAACCTGTGAAATAATAGATAACCCTTGTGAGTAATGATAGAGTTTTCTTATTTATTTACTTATTTAATTTTTTATGTTTCTTTTTAAAATACTTTATATTGTGTGGAAGTCCGGAGAGCACAAAGTCCTACCTGAAAAGTTATCCTTTTCAATTATCAGTGACTTAAAATTATGAATTCAGTCACTAATTGTTCAGAAATAGCTAAAATGAGGTAACTCTATTTAATTGTCTTTAAAAATATCTCTCTGGAAATTATAATGTTTAGTGATTATACTTTTTAAAACATCGAACCCTCGTCTTATTAACGTGAAGCATATGAAATTATTTCCTGTGTTAACACTATACGAGCAAATATCATAATCAAAGCATTGTTTTCTCAATTTCGTTATAGAAAAAAGGTGATCCAGACAGAAAAAGTTATGCGCTTAAAATTCTTTTAATGGGATGGTTACACAGTATGAAAAGGAAAAAACTAGTTAGCTTACATACTCTTGTAATTTTGATTGACAGAGAACCAACCGTGCGTAGCTAATAATCATAGTCCGAGAAAGAAAATTCTTTTTTTTTTCTTTTCCTGAAAGAATCTACTTGTAAGATTCGGTCATTAGATCTGGTTGTTTAAGTCTGAGTAATGCATCCGACAAACCTTCATGAGAATAATCCGTACGTAACATTTTAAGTTAAATTATGGATTTTAAGATGTACAAAATAGCTTTGAATTTTACCGAGAATGTCCAATCGTCCGAAAACGGATATCCTAATTATTTTCAAAATTCTCATTGCAATTGGTTAGAGTTCATATCCGCTTTATTTCTTTGGAAGGAACTGAAATTTTTGGATTGATGACTTGATATGAGAAACTCAAATATATAAAATTGTGGTAAGTTGGAATTGATTTTTTTTTTCGTAATTATTTTTAATAATTCAGTTTTTTTTTGTAAAGTAATATTAATTTTTAATGTATTATTTTCAACTTAAAATAAATTATATATTATTTTATGTTAATACCTTTGAAAAGCGTGCCGTTGAAACTATCTTCTAAATGAAACTTTCATTTAACGTTAAGGAAACCATTTTTAAACTCCCTTGGGAATTTTCAAGATTAAAAGATTCAAAAACTCGAAACTTGGGTTAGTTTTAGGATAAAAAATAATGCACATTATAAACTCAAAATTTATCATAAAATATCTCTGTGGCAAAAGTTCATTAAAATGTTAATCAAAAATTAGTAATTAATTTATTAAGGTTTTAATTCCCTTTTTAACCATCAATATTTGTATCAGTTTAATATTTGTTTCAATATTCGTATTTATTTCAATATACGATTTTTTGCGGAATTATGGCAAACTCAAAAAATAACTTTCGCTAGTACAATTAACTAACTGGTCTATAAAATATGTGTTTATATTAAGATATGAGCACTCGATTAAAAAATATGTACAAACGATATAAATAAAAATAAGAGATGCGCCTTAAGTACTCTTAATAATCTAGTACAATTCATATAGTATGGGATTTTTACAAAACAAATAAGATTCATATTTTGTTTTTACTTTATTTCATAAGCAAATTACCTATAATAATATTTACAAAAACAAATAATTAAGACAGAATACTCTTTAGCTATAAAATTACGTTCAGTGATTAGAGAAAATTATAAAAATGTGCAAAATTTAATTGTGTTAATTTTTTATATTTCAATAAGATATTATAAAGGACGTAATTTTAAGAATTCCTTAAATTCAAGATGGTGAATACAAAAGAACTAAAAAACTGCAAATTCAATCTTATTGTATGCAAGTATTACCATTCTATATTCCCTTGAAAAATATCGAAGCCTGAAAGATTTATTAACACAGGACGTATATATATTTAAACTTCAATTAGCAATTTGAAAATAAGAAATATAGCCATGTAATAAAAATTCCGTTGAAGAAATAATCCTCGAGCCAGCTCAAGCCATACCAAGCAAGAAAAAAAATCAGTTAAAAGTACAATTTAGTAGTTAATTGTAAATTACTCTCAACCATGTTCCAAGCCAAATAAAGCCTGTCTCACGTCCTGTACCACTGATTTATCCACTTGTTCATTAAAACCCTTTTGAATTCTTGGATTCCGAAACGAAAGGGAAAAAAAGAACAAAAGGAAAGAAGAAGAAAGTAATTCCACTTTTTCTGCGCTGTGGAACACACAGAATAAAATGTACAAAGAGTGAAAAAACGGGAGAACTGTTGGTATAGATTTTCCCCGCTTGTGTCTTTGGCGAAATCTATAGACGTGTCAAGTATCTTTAATGAGACTATTGAAGCTGGAGTCCTTCCTATTATTCGTTACTTGAATGGTGGTTACCCGAGATAAATTGGAGGAAGTCATGAGGGGTTTCCGCTGCGGGAGGCTGTGCGATAAAGCCCTACCAGAATTTATCGGAATGGATTTGTCCGCTTTTGACCATTGAGTGCACAACATGTCGTATGTGTTCTCATTTGGAACATGCTCGTTCGTTTTAACTGCATAGTTTCGAAAGGTCAGCAAGGGCAGTTGGGTCCACTTGATACATGGATAAGAAACAAATGTTACTACGAGTAGTAAAATTCAGGATTTTAATCGTGTAATTTTTCCTTTTTTTTTTTGTTGTTTAATTTTATTGTTGATTTTCTTTGTTGATTGTTATATAAAGTAGATTTGTGCAATGTATGTATGTTTTGCTTATGCCATCATCATGTTTAGCTTTTGGAAGAAATGAAATATATTTTCCCAAAATTGTACTGCAATAATAAAATATATCTTAAGGTTACTTTTAGTAAAAAAAAAAGAGTTAAAAATTAAAGTTTTTTTTTGTCTACGGATTGGTGTATTACTTTTATTTATGAGTATTTCCCCAAATAGAGAGAGCAAATCACTGGCAAAATGCTTTGGAGCAATAGAGTCAGAACAGTATACTTTGGACGTACATATTTTTCAAATTATTATCGTTAATGCTGGACTTCTTATGTATAAGAAACTAAATATAAAAAACTGTTAACATTTCTTTAAAAAAAGACATAAGACCTTGACAAAGTTACCACTAGCTTTATATCAAACCTATGTTAAAGTATTTTTGATTCTAAAAAATTAATTTTCTGTAATATTGAATACTCTTTTTGTACTAAAGATTACATATTTAACTACGCAATTCATTTATATTGAGTCTAAAAAATAAAACAAAACTGCAAAGAGTCATACTGTTTAGTAGAATAGTATACCGAATTTCTTTTTTTAATTCTTCATATTGCTCAAATTAAAAAATTATTTATAATTACAAAGGGATGACAAATTAAAATTTTCTGTTCATTATCTAATTATTTATAGGTATGCAGAGAGAAAAAATTTTACTCATTAAATCTATTTAAAGCTTAACAATTCAAATTAAATCAACTTATAGTTTTCTTGTGTGAAATCTATGTTAAACTCCATTCCTTACGTCTTAATGCTGAATGAAACTTTACCTAAATGTCTGAGGTATTCTTTCTTACTTTCAAAGTTTTGAAGTTATTGGTGTTACACAAGCAGAAGCTTTGCTGTCGATTCATTTCTGAGTGGGAAAAAAAAAGCAAAATAATTCTCTGTCGCTCACTTTCGTATTTTTCATGATGAAATTCGCTAAAATATGATATGTAAATGACACACTACTTATTGATCAATTTTTCAAATATCAATGATTTATGATTACAGGCCAATTTCTTATTTATAATAATAATATTTTTGTGCCTCGATACAAATTTTTAGCTTCGGGTTCTCTGAGGGAAAATCTTTTATTCTATTTTTAATGTTTCATAAACTTAAATAAGCTAGAGAAATGGTTCAGACATAAAAACATTTTTATATACTTCAAAGAATTTCTCTTAATAAGTATAAGTGTGTGTAGTTAAACTGGAATATTTTTTACTATTTTGTGGTTTAAATTTTAAGGTGACTGACTACGTTGGCGGAGTTTTGATTTCGAAAACGCGGGTAAATGAAAAATACTGTCAGGTGAAATAGACTATATATATAAAAAATTTTAGGAATGTTATTACAAGAAAAATTATCAAAATGTAATTTCTTATCAAGAAACGAAAAAAAGAATGACATATTTCCCAAACATTCTCTTTTTATGAAAAAGGCTTCAATAACATTATTTTGCTTATATACATTTATACAGAGCCTGAACTAGGATTTTCGAAAAATTAAAATTGTTTTAAGAGTTACTGTCAATTGAAACAATAATGAGTGATTTTTGTTAAAATTTTTCTTATGGAATTTATTAAAATATGGATAAATCTACTCTTAATTTATATATTACAAAATTCCTAATTTAGGTTCTGTACAAAATCCTTATCTATACAAGATAAAATAGTATTGTTATGGAAGCTTTTTTCATAAAATAAGAAATATTTGAAATCATCATTTTTTTTTTCATTTTTTCTTGAAAAAACTGCATTTCAATAATTTCTCTTGTAATTATATTCTTAAAGCAATTTATTCAACTGACACTAAATGTGAAAAATTATCAAAACGCAAACTATTATGCGCGTTTCAAAATGACGGAAATGACCATTATTTGTCACCTTAAAAGCATTCAGTAAATATAAGTATCATTTTTAACAAACAAAGTTTAAATTCATTTATCATTAAGATTTTTAAAAATAATCTGTAGACATTTAATTTCAAGAAGGCAAAAGAACAAAATAAAATATACTGCGCTTTCTTATATGGTAATGAAGTCCGACTCTGATATTAATAATTAGGTATTTTTCTCTTTAAGAAAATTCTCCGAATATATATATAAATTTTATTTTCTATGTGAATTTAAATCTTATTTTACCGGCAAAGACAAATTTGTTCAAAACGAATTTTTTCCGCCTTTGAAATGTAATTGAAAACTGAATTAACTATAAAGAGAATGCATTATAAAAATATCTAAAGTACTAAAAATCTCTCTTTGTAACTTATTAGAACGAAGTAATCCTCATTTTTCTTATTCGTTTTCTGATTTACATTATTGATGGTCATATAATCCCTTACTGATGGAAGCTTATTCTTTTTTCCATAGACTCTGTAGATGAAAAACCCTTCTAATTAGGAAATAATGATTAATTTATTGTAGGGTTACTGTGGATAATTGAAATACGTAAGTATTTCAGGAAACATAACAAAAAAGCTTTTGTTACTAATTATTTATTATTCCTCAGATGTTCATGTAACGGCTACCTGAATGTAATTTATCAGCTTGAAAATCTGATGTGTGCATTTTATGTGTATACGAGGGAGTAAAAAAATAATCGATTTTACTAATTAAAACTGAAGCAATGTTGTAAAAACTAATTATACGTTTTTTAAATCAGAAATCTTTGTTGTTATTCCATTTTGTTGCACGTGATTAATGAGCGAATGTGAGCAACAGAAATCTTATTTAAGAAAAAAAAGCAGAATTATAATTCGTGCGGGAATATTTTAAGCTCATATATGAGCTACATTTTTATTTTTAAATTATTTATACGTAATTTCTTTCATTTCGTGGTTATGAATACTTAAAATATTTTATTTCATTTTGATAAAGGGGTATTTCATTTTCCTACCTCTGTTATCTTCTGCTTTAAATAATATACAGTGAAATATGTTTAACTCGAAAACGCTTAAGATGCAACTTCGGTTAACACGAAATTATTCAACGGTCTTGACAAACTACTATATATTTCCATGCATTTTTTTCTGTTAACAGAAACTAAAATCGCTTAACACGAAAAAATTTCCCTTCTAGTACTGTATAAAATACGGAAAACACCAGCGGTATGGACAGTCCTATTGCATTATCGGAAGAATTCATTGCAGTAGATGATGAAGATACTGTAAAGTGGTGGCAAAAAGTCCTGAACACACTCATTTTTTAGAGTAGTTTTTGTGTTTGACTTCATTTTTCGTTGTGAAATTATCGCACTATCTTAAATATTGTTATTGATTTCAATGTATTTTTTTCATGCTGATTTCAAATCTGTTTGTAGATTTCATCAAAAGTAAAAAGTTTCATTGATATTTTGAAAAAACCTTGACAAGAAAGCACAAAGTCACTGTAAGAATGAGTGAGTGTGTTTTCCACCAATGAAATGCTCCGTTATTTCAACCAATCAGAGAGCAGTAGCGATAAAGGGTTGAAAGAAAAAGGTGAAACGTGGTTTATTGTATTGAATGCAGTTGTGTGTGCTTGTGGAAAATAGTGTATTGAAAGCAATTTGAAGTGCGTTTGTGGAAAATATTGGAATTATGGCTAAATTTTCATATCTGCCTGAGAATAAAAGGTACAAAATAATACATTTGAAGGAAGAATGTTATTCTATGAGCCAAATTGCTGCTAAAGTACCACGTGGCCTTTCTACTGTTGTGAGAACTTTGAAAAGATTTTCTGAAACAAATTTTATTGCGGACAGGGGGCGATCAGGACGACCAAGAAAAACATCTTTACGTGAAGACAGGTTATTGCACAGAATTTCACTTTCAAACAGAAAGCTTAATTCCTCGCAAATTTTGAAACAATGGACTTTGACATCAAATGTGAGTGTGTGCCCAAGAACTGTTAGAGGAAGACTGCTGGAAATTGGGTTACGAGGCTGTAAAGCGCGCCCAAACCATTACTGACTGAATTTCAACACAAGAGGCGATTGACGTGGGCAAGGGAACATTCATTATGGACTATTAAAGACTGGGAAAAGGTAATATTTAGTGACGAGAGTCAGTTTTGTATTTCTGGCAACCAAAGTAGTGCCTATGTAAGACGGCGCACTCATGAGGAATTCAGCCCTCAGTGTCTGAAGCCCACAGTAAAGTACCCGACAAAGGTGATGGTATGGGGTTCAATGTCTTCTCATGGTATTGGAAGACTTCCCATCGTTAGCGGAACAGTGAAAGCCATGGATTACATTGAAATACTACAAAATAAACTGCTACCAACTGCGAGAGATCTTTTTATGAATCAGTCATGGATTTTTCAGGACGATAACGTCCCTTGTCATCGTGCAAAGGTAGTCCAGAAATGGTTGAAAGACCATACTGTGAATAGAATGAACTTTCCAGGACAGTCTCCCGATCTTAATCCGATAGAGAATTTATGGTTTAAAATTGGTTATGAAATTTCAAAGAAAAAACCTTCAAACAAACGTGAATTAATTGAAGCTTTAATATTTTCCTTCAACCGTATTGTCACGAAAGGTCTTTATTTGAAATTGGTGCATTCCATGCCAAAAAGATGTAGAGCCGTAATTAAAGCAAACGGCTGGCCCATAAAATATTGATTTTCTAACATGTGACAACAATCTAATTTTCAAAATGCTTATTAAATATACCGTATTTGTCAATTTTCGTGTTATTTTTCTTTGCATATTATGTTATTCTATATTGTTTTATTCTGCACATATTTCACATTATTGTGTTCAGGCAGCTTTACTACAAAAAATATTTTAGTCATTAAGAAACTAGTAGTAGATTTGAAATCAGCATAAAAAAATACATTAAAAACAATAACAATATTTAAGATAGTGCGATAATTACACAACGAAAAATGAAGTCAAACACAAAAATTACGCTAAAAAATGAGTGTGTTCATGATTTTTTGCCACCTCTGTATATACAGCTTCATTTATGGCATACAAAGACATTCTGGAGTTTATTCAAAGTTCAAAAAACATCATTAATGCAGATTCCGATGATGAAAATGAAAGGAATAATGCAGCTCCCGTTCCCACATCATCCGAAATGAGAAACGTTCTGAAAAGTATGCACAGTTATTTAGACTCACATGCTAAAGGTGAAATGAATTACAAACTGGAAGACATCGAATAGGTTTTTGGCAATTTGATGCTAAAAAAGACAATCCAAAGAAAAATGTCAGATTATTTTCAAAAACTCAATAAATGTTATGTTATGTACAATTTTAAAATCTTGTATTAAATTTCATTAAGTTCTTGTAAATGTTTTTGTTTCATAGATTTTTATTAAATATATGCATATATACATATCTAGTATGTAAATAAAATAAACTCTTATGAACTTATATAATTTTGTTGATATATATATATATATATATATATATATATATATATATATATTTCAATATCCTTTAATACGAAATTCTTTTATCTCGAAAAAATATTTCAGTCTCCCCAGTTTCGTGTTAAGCGATTTTTACTGTATTTTAAATGTATTCATCGCTATATATATTATTATTGTTGTTTCTTTCTTTTTCTGGGTGAAAAAGTTTGTTGGTGATACTAACCGTAGATATACCCCTTACTGAATAATGGATACTGTTGGGCTTTAATCTAAACCCTTGTATAAGTCTGACATTTTACATATAGATTTTAGATAATTAAACAGCACCATCATGATATGTCTCTCTCGTTTGTTCGTGATTGACATTCATGATGACCGTCACCATTAAACCCATATGTAGACATTATTACAATAATAACAATATGACATTAGTAACAAACATACTTATTCTTACCAAAAGATCTGATACAAAAATTTGAGATCTACTGTTGTGACTGCAGAAAATGATTTTAAATTTCGTCCCTAGAGATTATCTGCATTATTTGTTGAAAAATGTAGTCTTTGACGTATGTTGTTCTAAAACAGTCAGAGGTTTATTACTCTGAACAAATACGCGCTGCAGATATTTCTCTCAAAAAAGATTTTAATGGAGATAGATTTTTAAAGCTTAAAACATCTATGTATTAAAAGGTTATTCGTTTGTCAAACTAATAAGAGATTCTTCGAAATCAACAATATTAGAGACCGTATTACGCTGCTCAAAAAAATTAGAGTAGTACATGGATTTAACGAAATTACGTAAATATTTTTTCTGATAACTACCGTAAGACAAAGCATACATACTTTAAACTGTAGCAGAAAACAGATAAAGAAAAATCCATATGCAAATCAACGGTCATGGCGTCAAAAACCAGGAAAGGGATTTAAGTGCAGAAATCGTGATTTTGTATAAGTTGTTGTTTTTCGTGGTCTCAGTAGGGAAATTCAACCTTTTGTTTGCTTTTTAAGCAAAAGTGACTGGAAAATGACACGACAAGGAGAACTACGGGAATCCATGACTTGCCATATTATCAGGAAACTGGGGTTTGGCAAACACAAAGAACTGAAGAGGACGCTCTTAGAGTGGCAAGAAATGACACTGCAAGTCTGTGGAAAAGATTTCAAGAAACAGAGCATACTGGACGTTGGCCAGGACAAGGTCTTTCACATCCTACCACAGCACACGTACTGACTGATATATCTTATAAACAGCTCATTGAGACATGAAGGGCAAATGCTGCATAAATTCAAAGACAGTTCTTTTTGGCAATAGGACGAAGGCTTTAAAACCAAATAATTTGAAGTAGGCTTCATGCGGGTGGTCTGTATGCACGTAAGCCAATAGTGTATATTCCATTCACAGCAAGACACCATGCGGTCAAAAAATTGGGCTTCTCAACCTCGAGATTGGATCCAAAGGGAGTTTAATGCTGTTTAGAGACGAGTTTCGATTCAATTTAGAAGGTGATACAAGACATGTTTTGTTATGGCGGAAAGGAGCACTCGAAATAACCATATATTCATTCAGGAAAGATCACATTTCATACGAGGTGGTTTGAAGCTATGGGTTGGAATCCACATAGGTGGACGTACTGACCTGCATATCATTCGTTATTCTGCAGCCATTGGTTATTTCTTTTTTAAATGCAGGATAATATCAGATCTTTTACAGCTAGTCTTGTGGAAAATGTTTTGAAGCTTAAACAATACAGCGTATGGAGTGGTTAACATGCTCTCCTAATCTTAATCCGATCAATCGTGTTTGGAACACACTCAGACGTCACGTTGCTACATGCCTGAGGCTTCCAATTAGTCGGAGAACAGGGGAATCAGACTTCATTAAGAGTGAAACAGTATTCCTCAAAGTCTCATTGATATCCTCATTGCATCCATGCAAAGTTTTGTGGCAGTCATAGCAGTTTGGGGGAGACCACACACCATATTTAACATCATGTATCATTTCTAAACATTTGTGGTGTTTTTTTTTTTGTTTTTTTTTTGGTCATTGACATGTAACCAAACTGTAGAGCTGAAGCATCCACACATTTCACACTCTTTATACCATTCCAAATAATTAAAGTTCACATACAATTTTTTTTTGCTTCCTTTTGTCTGTATTGCATTTTGTCACAACTGCATTCTCCAATTTATGTCCATGAATGGCTGTCACGTAATTGCTTTTCACTTATTGGCTTGCTCCCTTAATTTGTTGAGCAGTGTAGAAGCGATCATCTGAGCTCAGTAAGAACACCAGTGGTCTTCAAAGCAATCAAGGAGAAAAAAATTGTAAACCAGATTAACTTGTCAAAAAGAACATGTTGAATAGTAAACCTAGACCTCAGACCAAGAGGTAATCAAAGAATAACTGGTCATTTTCCTGTAAAGGAATTAAAGTGACAGTTACCCTAAATCAAAAACACTGTCGCGACGTCCTGCTGATAATGACCACAAATTATTTATGTTTACTGATGAAACACCTTTCGACACCGAAATATCTTTCAACCACCGGAATGACCATGTATACATAAGGAGTATCCAAGAAGCTTAAGCGAAGGAAAAAATACACGCAGAGGAACGCACGCATCCTCCGGCTTCCGTAAAAGTTTGGTGAGTTGTCAGCTATGAAGGCGTCTCAGATATTAATTTTTGAGGAATGAAGTTAAATTAACGGGAAAAGCTTATTGAGATACTTTAATGAAACTAATAATGCAACCCTTAACGTAAACATGTTCAATGAAAACGGATGAACTTTGCAATTGGACTCTGCTCACTCTCAAAAGACTGCCTTGTGGAGGTTGAAAGACAATGTGCTGGATGTAATAAAACACTAAGATTGACCTTTCACAGCAGTCGAAATTTCCATACCTTCTATTCTAAACTGTGATCAGTATTAGAAGTAAAGGTTTGTCGTAAATGGTATCCCAATTATAACAACCTTAAGTGTTCTTTAAGGAAAACACCGATGGAAACTCCCAGGAAGGTAGTGCTTGCCTCGAAAAATGTTTGGCCGAAGAGATTTATAGTGCGCATGATGTCAAATGCTAATCATTTGAAATAAAGGCTATAATATGTTAAATTTAAAGGTAAAATAAAACATTTTTAAGATTTAGTTCTATGTTTGATTAGAAAGTGTTTCATTTTTATTTTAACTCCTTTTTAATTGCATCAAATCTTATTGAATAACTATAATATTTCCCAAATAGCAAAATCTATATTATTTATGTTGAAGAATGCAATATGCCTATTTTATAAAGGAATCTCAACTCATCATTGTTTAATTCTTAAGGTTTCTTATTGTACTAGAATGAAACCAAAGATCTAAATTTCTCTGCGCCTACTCAGGAACTAAAAATATTTTTCGGAACAATATATTGCTCAGCATTACAAAGCATAGTATTTGCTTCAACTGTAGAGAAGTAGGATTCCTTATGTCTGAGTATGAGAAATCATTCCTGTAACTAATAGCTTTGTCACCATTTGAACACTATTAACTCGTAATAGGGTGGCATATGGCCTCTAACAGTTGAAATGAATCTTTCTTGTTCCAGCTCGCAGATTCTGAGAAAAAGAACGGAGAGAAAAAAGTTTTCTTTTCTTTATCAAAGATTAATCCCTCCTAATCTTCGGAAATCCAATATCGAAAAACAATATCGAAAGTTACGATACTCAAACGTAACATAAAAGAAATGCAAGACAAAAAATAAAAATATTAAAAGAAAAAACAAGAAAATTTTTTTGCAGCTTTCTTCCTTTGGGAGTTTTAGTTACATTATTTTATTTTATTGTTTTCCGGATGGATTTTCTTTCGTTATATCTTTGCTGTTCAAGTTGTCAAAAATCTAAAGCAGAGAAAAATATAACAATAAGCGAAAGGACCAAACAGTTTAATATTTGTTACCGATTCTAATAATTTAATAGTTTTCAAAACACATCGTAGTAAAGTTTCTGTAATTCGAATTAGTCTGTATTATTCTGTTTACATAATACTCATTATTCAGTAACTTATTGAAGAAATTCAGTTACAATAATGATGCCAAAACTTATCAAATTAAATTTAGAAACCGTTAAACATAATGGGGGAAATTGTGATGATAATGTACTAAATATTTTTTACTTCCTTTTAACAGTGTTTATAATTAATGATTCATCATATTATAAGAAGAGCCAATAGTTTTGACAAAACACATTAAATCAATTTAAAATGCATAACAAAAATAGTATTTATTTCCAGGAATATTTTTCTTTATTTCTGAATAATGAATAAAAATGTAAGATTATTTTCTTTTGAAACTAACGTTTAAATTAAAGATAAATCTAACTCAATAGTTTACGAGACTTTTTTACTATATACAGTATTCTATATGGCCAAGTGGCCGAGTAGTAGCGTACCGCGCTTTCACATCACAAGTCCAGGGTTCTATCCTAGGTCGACTCAGCCTTTCATCCCTTCAGTAGGTTGATGAGTACCCAGCTTGCGTGGGGACTAAACACTGGGGGTTTCACTTCTGAATGACCACCTGATCGGGACACCTGCTCATGTACCTTAGCGCCCAACGGTCACGTATACTAAGATGGGCACAATAGGCTTGGCCGTCATGGGCTGTTGCGCTACTGAGTTTGAGTTTAGTAATCTATTCGAAATACGTAATTATGATGATTTAAGTAGAATATTTTTATTCCTTAGATATAAAATACGGGAAAAAGAATGTGGAAGTAAGAGTTTATAATTTGTAGCATACATTCAAAAAATAAATATAATTTAATTTCTGGAAAAAAAATGATAAGAATGAGAGAGATTATAACTTGTTCTTTTCTGTATTCTGCAGTTGCATGTCTTTAAAATCTGTTGAGTTATTCTTGACATCCATATTTTTCTAGTTTATTTGTAATGATTCTTTACGAAAGTTGACATATGAAGTAAATATAAAAAAAATTAAAGATACTTTGCTTCAATATACGAATAAATATTCAAATACTTCTTCAAAAATTGCTTTTATGAAACATGAATAATATGGAAACACGGAAACAAAATTTTATGTATAGGGTCAAGAAATTGTTCGTTTTAAAATGTTTCTACTTTTAACTTAATTACGCAAAAAATATATTCTGTAGATTTTAATGTCTATTATACTGTTATAATTTCATTTTCATTTAAATGGATTAATTGCTTAATTTCATCAATGAAAAAGCATTATGTAATTAAATTTACATTATATTTAGATAGAAAAGCTAATGAAAAATGAACGTAAAACAGATGTATATATAAATGGGTAAAGTAATTCCCAATAGAAATAATTATTTAATTTCTAAATGAATTTATGAGATCTCAGAAATTTTGCTGAGTATTATTCAGACATTCACCATAAATTAAATAGTTTTAACTTCCATATGAATTCAATGTTTGTAATCTTTCAAAATAACTTGTGCTTTTACTTTTTCAGCAGTGGAATAATGAAATACAGCTTAACTTGTGAAAAATATTGTTTTTAGTAAATCTCAATGAGACATGTTATTTTACATTTGTTCCACTTTTTAAGATTTTTCTTTTTCATAAATAATTATCTGAATTTTCTTGTAGTAAGTCTGTTAAATAAAAATCTTTCTTGATATTAAAATAAATCTTTAAACATCGAAACTCTTTAAAAAAAAGGATGATAAATGTAAATAGAGTATTTAACAATTTAATTAATTTTAAAGAATTAACTAGTTAAATAAAATATTTCTCCCGCATAACAACCATTAAATAAGTTAAATGATTTTTACTATCACCCTTTTCACTCTCTGTCATGTGTATGGGTATGTAAAGTTTACAGGCTGGATATTTATCACAAAAAGGTATGATCCTGCAAAACTAACACAAGCGATTTTATTTGAGTCCGTAAACACATAATTCAATCAATAGTAAAGCATTTATATCAAAACCTATGAGGCTATTTGATAGTTTTCCAAACATTAACTATAACCATCCGATCCTTATCAAAATAATCGATTTTCTTCATATGGGTATTTCATAAAATATTCCATCAACTGTATATCAACCATCATTTTGACGTCTATCATCTATAAATGGTTTTTTAAACTAAACTTTATAGTTTTTCTTGCGCATGCATGACTATAAATAATTCATGAGAAAATCATAAGCGACCATTATGACCAAAATCAAATGCAATGTAAAAAAAAAAGTTTTATTTTTTCCCATTGCCTGATGATGAATTTTATGATGCACTTGCGTTTATCAAACGAAAAATTTATAACTATCGAACATTGCTCCATAAATAGTAAATATGTTTTTAGAAGGAAAAAAATAAGTGGCAATTTTAAAGTTTTTTTACTGAAAAAATTTAATTCTTGAATTTTATTTGTAGAACGATGACATAAACTATACCTTTTATTCTAGTTAAATTAAATTTGCTTTTAAAAATACCCAATGGGCTAAATGACTTTCAGGAAATTACCATATTCTGATTAAAAACTGAAATTCCAACAAAATTATTAAAATTTGAATAACAATAAAACTTAAATTTTTGTATGCTCTAAAATAAATGAGAGAAACATATGATGCTTGGCATTTTTTAATTACGTTTGAGAATAATTTTACGTATAATTTTAAGATTAAGTAGCCACTTCACATAGTTTTTTTCCCATCATAATGTTTAAAAAAACTAAGCTTGAGGAATTTTTAAAAAATTTATTGGTCTCAAAACCACCATTTTCTTATATGTACGTTATTATTATTAATTTAATAAAGGCAGCATATTTTTATTGAGAACATTTATAACCCCGTGTACCACAAAGTATCACACGGGGACTTACATAGAAGTAAGCATGAAGCACACACCACAAAGGAAAGAAGGACACAAACATCCATGCCTTCTCCGGGATTCGAACCCAGGCCCTACGGCACCGCAGTCAGTGTCACTAACCACTCTTTTGGATAGGAAGCAAAGCATTATATTGAGTAGTATTTTTGTTTTTAAAGAAATCATATGTAGAGTAACACGACAAATGTTTCCAAACGAGGAAATTCGTGCCCATTTTAACCTGTAAATTTTTATTTTAATAACATCTTCAAAACACCTAAATCCTTTCCTTTAAATATTCATTTACACAGTATTAACATGTGTATAAAGTTTCAAAGTTATAATATGAGTAGAGGTTTCAAAAAATATTTCTTTTGTGTTGTAATTTACAATTTTGAGAAATTGAGATTTAAAGTAAACTTTTTTTTACCTTCAAATACTGCATACTACCACCTTAGTTTGGATTGCTAAAATACTTCTAATTTAGCTGGAGTAAAAATTTAAACAGTATTAGAATCAAAATCCAATAAAAATTTAAAAATTCAGTTTTTCATTGTTTTTAATGAAGTAACTCCCTTAAAAAGGATTTAAGTGTATCCTTAAATGGATTTTCCGTCTATTATCTAAATAAGATACCTTTCAAATTATAATATGTATTATGATTGCAATTAGAATATTAGCAAGTAATTCCATGTAGGTAACGTCAATATCAAATACTTTATAAGAAAACATAAATATCGTCCTCAAAAACATAAAATAATTGCAGTTGTCCTGCAAGTAATGGTTTTGAATCCTAAATGGATTCACGAATTCTAGACATCTCTAATACTCTAAACATAAATTTCGAAAACTTATTTAGACAATTTTTCTATTTAATTATATGTGACTGCTATTTTTGCACTGTTCTCAAAACCAATATTCTTCAAGGCATGAAAGACTTCACCAACCATTACCTCAATGTCCACCCCTACTGCTATTGACTTAAGAAACAATAAGTGCGTAACTTTTTTACGTGCACAAAACCATCAATCGAGTATGAGAAAATCATAAACAACCATTACGCTCTAAATCAGTGCATTTTTAAAGTGAAAAAAAGTTCTTTCTCTAAAAGTTTGAACTTTATCCTCTGAGTGGGAAGAATCTATGGAAGATTTCACATGGCTACTCTGAAGGCTGTAATCGGCTGAAGCACGAACGAGCAAAGTCAACTCAATTTGCATATTCTCTTTGGAAGAGGCATTAAAGCGAACTAAATGAAGTCAAAGACTTTTCTCAAGTCTTGTTTGAACAAGAAGTACGTCCATAGTTTCTGATGGGGGGAATTATTTTTCGGTTCTAGGGTCCACGCAAATAGATTATTAACATAAATAAACACGTTTTTAGTCAAGATTGATATTGTGTTGTTCATATTTTCGTCTGTTTGCTCTTTTGAGTAATGTAAAGTGGTAAATTACAAATTATTGAAGTGGTTCTTATATATGTGTATCCCTATTTTTGTGATCTGATTTATTTTTCCATATAGTTATTGATATATCTGAATTGAATATATCTGTAAACTTCCTATTTATTTTTATGAAATTTTTATAAGTACGAATATAGTTATATTGTAGATCGAAACTTTTGTTACGTTTTTATTTATTGACTTATAAATGAAAAAAATTCTTTACAAATTAGGATCTTTACTTTTTTTTTCTGTAAAAGAAATATAAAGATTTGTCGCGATTAAATGTTCATCTCATTGATTATTTTTAGTGTAAATTCCTCAATTTCTAATATTTCGAATTTAAATAAATTTAATAAAAAAATCAAAAATATATACCGTAAAATCCGACGCATAACGCGCACTTTTAACACAAAAAATAAGACCGAAATTTACGGGTGCACGTCATACGCCGGGTATAAAAATAATAGCTTTCATAATAAAACAAAGAGACGAGCATAAAAAATATTATTTTCTTATGAACTCAGTTCTAGAAGTATACTATTTTTTTTCAAAATTTTGGTATAATATCTCCAAAAAAAATGACTTCCAAATATAATAGGCTTACCCATGTATATTTAAGGTTCCTTCGCAAGCAAGGGGAGCGCATTATACGCCAAATGTTACGGTATTTAAGGAGTCTCTTTAACAATTTAATTTATTGTCTGAAGAACTCATACACACAACTACCTATATTTTTTTAAGAAATTGAAATGCATGCATGTTATGGATAATTTATTCAATTATTTTTAAAAAGATTTGTTTTCATATAATCAAATTTTCACATATTTTCTCATAATTTTTTTAAATCAGAGCTTTAGGAAAACAAAATTTTAATATAACATATTTATTTAAAAAATAATCATAGTTTTATTACTCCTTACGTAATAAATTTACTTATTAGAATCACACAAAAATTGTCTAAATTCATGTGACGTCATAGTCACACGAAAAATACAATCACAAGTCTTCAGCTTATCAGTTCATACACTTCGCTGTTGCTAACTCTTGCTTTTTGCTGAAACTTTCTTAGAAGAAGTAAATATTTGTCAACAGTATAGGTAAACAAAATGGACGTGTAATATAAAAATTTGAAAGAAATTGAAAAACTTTTTGAAGAATTTTAACATTTAAAAATCTATTCAATTTTCTCTTATTTGAAATTGTATCTAAATTTTACAACTGGAACAAGTACAAGTCTAAAGTCAGTTCGTTTTGAATTCACTGTATTTGTCATGTGACTGTCATAAATTTGGTTACCTGCCCAGATTGGACGTGGTCAAAACAGGACAGTGGGGGAGCCAGGTGGGCAGAGCGGACATTCATGCGCCTATTGTGTTGTTTCGATAATCAATTAGTTGTCATCTATTGTGCAGTTTCGACCCTTCAATGTACTGTTACTTACTATTAATTTTTAAATATTTCTCTGAAAGTTTTATTACATTTCGCTATATTTAAAATGCATTCGCACTATAATATCTTAACAATTTAATATATATAATTAAATTTGATTGGCAAAAATGTATTTAGCCTTGTAATTCGATAATCAAGGGCAAAAACAGAAAGCTTCAGTACAAGAGAAAAGAAACGTTATCCTACGTGAAAGAGATTTACCACTTAAAATACTGTTTTAAATTACATTTGTGACTCTTAAAAGATTTATTTACTTATTTATCTGCACCCTTTATCTGTGCAAAGATGGGGGAAAATTTGTCCGCTCTAACCACGACGAGTTTCGCAGTGTCCACTTTGACAGCGAAACCTTATGTGTCCGCTCTGACCACGTCCGCTTTACCCACACCACCATGAATTTAGACTAATATGATTTATGCATCAACGATTACATATGCATACTAAATGATGCTTTCACATACGTGTCAGATTGTTATCATATAAAATATACATGCACAGTTACGCTTCCATACACATAAATAACTATTATTATGATTATACCAAATTATGTATATATATTAAATTACGATCGTAATATATACGAACATATAGAAAAAGATTAAATATGTTATTTTTACCTCAACACAATAAAATCAATACTTTGTATCTCTTAGTATAACTGACTATTTAAATTAATTTTATACAATAGATTATTTTTATATAACCGTAAATTTTGTTCAATAAAAATTATAAACATTTGAAAAACCTTCGACAGGCATTTTAACCAAAAATAAATTTTATGCCGACTTTATTGTTGATATATATTATTAACTGTAGAATTTCTGGCAAATGGTAATCTATAATAAATCATTTTCGAATTGCAAGTTTAAAATGTATTAGTCATTCGTTTATTTACTGCAGTGCAAAGCTTAGTACAAAACTATTGAAAGAGCAGTTACCAAAATGGAAAATAACATCTAATGCCCAGAAGAAGTCAATTCTACTTGCAAATTTTAAAATATATTCACATTGATTATTTGTATTCAATTTATGACAATTCTATTCTCTTCCGTAAAAGCGATTTTTATAAGTTATTCTGTTTACGTGACAATTTTTTAAACAATTTCCTTGAATAAAAAGAGATTCATTTGTATTCAAAGATAAAATAGCACGTGAAATAAAATTGAGAACTTTTAAGCAACGAAACAACTCTTATCGTAAAAGAAATTTAAAATAAGATATACAGTTAATTTACTTTAATTCAAACTAAAACCTTTTTCTACTTTGTGTTTCAAAATCAAAAATTTGCATACAAGAACATTGACTTTTATATGAATGTCATAAAAGAATTTTAGTATTAGCATAAGAAACTCGTTGTTTTTCCATTAGTTTTCGAAAGCTATTTCCAGTGATATGGTATAAAACTAACTTAAAAGTGCGCCCAGATCTCATAAACAATTACTGTTTGTTTTATCTTTCTTTTAGAGTAATTTTGGCTTAACTATACTTTATTTTGCATCATTGAAAAATTGTAGTCTTAGTTTTCCGTTTTGGCAGCGCTTCGTTATAATTTTATTACTTTTAAATTAAATTTCCCATTTAAAATTCCAGAAGAAAAATGCAATTTTATCATTTTTTTTTTATATTTCTAATCAACATTTTGCAAAAATATGTAGCCTATATCCTAACGTTAAAAATATTCTAATTATGAAGAGATATAACACTGATAGTCTTTTATATTTAAAAAAATAATATCAAAAATATCATCTATATATATAGGTTTTTAAATTATGTCACATAAAAGCTTTATAAAGTGCAGGGGCGTAGCTACAGACGTATCAGCCGTATCCACGATACGGGCCCCCAGCATGTGTAATTACAGTTCACTAACAGGGCTCCCATATCTAAAAAAGGATCCCGAGGAAATTTTAATATAGGACTTCCTCAGAGGTAGCTACGCCTGTGATAGAGTGTGAAGAGTTTGATTGCAATCAGTTTTCATTTTCGAAGGAAATTTCATGTATAAAAACTAGGTTTGTCTGACACAGTGTCCATGAAACTTCCCTAAGAAAAAGTCAAACTGCCCAATTTATTGAAAATTAAAGTAAGATTTTGATTTGAAATAAATTGTAAAGTAAGTTGAGTGAAAATGTACAATAAATTATAATTTCCATGAAAATAGGATTAAAAAATTATGAGCAATTCCAGCAAAATATGTGTAATCAAATAAATATTTAACATGTGTTGAAATGTTTACATCGAATAAGAGTTATTCTTTGCTATTACCTGTAAAAATAAACAAAAGATCATGTTGTTTGTTCAAAATTCTTGAGCTTGATAATTAATAAAATATAACATTTTTTATGCTTCGCCTGCAGTTTAAGAACGATATGCATTACGATTAACAAATTTAAACAAAACTGTTGTTGTTTTAAGCAACATGTTGTATATTGTTGAGTGTACAAAAATATATTTGATATGAAAAGAATATTAAATATATGTGTATTATTCTGGAAATATACATAATCTTGAATATTTATACACAGAAATCAAAAATTATATATTTATGCACGCGCTTTAATCTACTTAATAAACAAAATTAGTGTGTGTATGTGTGTGAGAGAGAGAGAGAGATCCCTTCTCGAAATTGAAAATTATTCTTATCTAACTTGGTGGAGAATCCCACTAACACCAAAATCTATTTGCTTTTCTTTTTAACATTGGATTTTTAAATTTATTTAAAATTTTACTATTAAATCTTATATTTATTGAAATTTTAGCAATATTTCAATGCCCTTTTAAACATTTTAACAAATGTTTGGCTCAATTTGATCACAATTGTTTCTTGCACCCTTAAACCCCACACTCACTCACTCGAAATTTAGTAAACAGAAACCATTCTTTTTGAATAAATTTTAAATTTTGCTACATTCCCATTCTATAAATTACATTTGGCGATATCAAAAATGAGGAAACCATTTTCCAAATGAGTGCTTCTATAGTATTTGTTTTGCAAGTGATTAGCATAAAGACCTCGTTTTCTACATGTAAATCTTACGCAACAAAGAACACGAGTTCAATATCAATATAGTTTTATGTGAAACATGATCTACAGATATATTCGGTGCGAACTTCACTAATTCAAGAATTCAATAATTCAACCTAATTCAATAATTCACCTAATTCAAGAATTCAATAACGAATGATTTAGAACGCATTAATATACTTAACTCCTATTGTGGATGTAAATTCATTCAAATAATCTCACCATTCAAAGCGTACTAAATGCAATAACCTTTACCCATCACAAAGTAAGTACAACTGTCTAAAGTCAGAAATACATTTGAAATGGGTTCCCTCAAAAATAAACAAAAAAAACCCTCTATTGCCATAATACTTCATTGAAGAATTGTCCTATATACTCGTATTTTTCCAATCTGCGTTCACTCACACAGCAAAAGCACTTAATAGGACGCGGGAAATAAATGCTTTTTGCTGGGTGAGAGCACGTGCTATTTTTCAAGTACTTCCAATTGTGCGTCCAGCCAAAAAGAAGCTCTGGCAGAATCGATTCCAGTAAAAGAAGTTTTCCATAAATATGGAAACGCAATTTTACGACGAGTTTGCGTGTGGAAACTAACGTACCCAGCGCCTCTCTCTGTGTATATAGAGTTGCTCCTTTGCAAGTTATTTATTATTTGCGGCTCAAATTTTGATTTACGATGAATGAGTTCAATTTATCTCTGTATTGGTAATACGCCACATAAAAGATCAGGACTCGGGTTGCGCGATAGTATTTTAAAAGGTTTGGGAATAAGGAGAAATGTAAAGTGTTGCCAATGGTTTATTCGTGCAGCCTACAGGCCTGAATTTTTTTTAAAAATATATTTTAATGAAGTGTCATATGAGTAACACACGGAAAATATCAACAAATCAAAATCGATTTTATGTAGTGTAGTGGTATCCTGTTCTAATTTTAATATTAAAATATGTAAATTAATTTTTTCGTGGTAAAAATTCTGGATTCCAAGTTTGGAATGGTAATTCAATTTCAACCTTAAAAAAATTGAAAAGAGGCAGATATATATATTAACATTCGTTGATACTTGCATTTTCAATTTCACGTACCAAAAATGTTTGGTCTTCTGAGTAAACTCAAGTCTTACAAAAGAAATCAGAAGATTGCCAAATATTATTTCTATCTTTTCACAAAAATAATAATTAGATAGATAAAAAAATTTCATAATAAATTAATATATTCTTAATGATTTCTACGTGCTCTAATCTACTCAGAAATTATGGCTATGCTTATGATAGTGTCAGGGTGTTGAAAGTCTTCTTGTCAATTTTTTCAACGTCAGTTGAAATTTTTAATCAACTATCAAAAACTGACTCGAATGAAAAATGCTATGTTAAAATGCACAACTCTAAAATTTTAATTTATATTATTCTCGACTGAAAGTTCTTAAATCACGCCTGCTTTAGGATTATAACCCAAACACATGATTTTTAAATCTCAAAGTTCTTGTGTTGTGCAATTGAAAATTTTTTTTGTCTTTTCATTGACGTGCTTTGACTGCGGTAACCTGGTGGTCATTGTAACAAACTCGAGGCTGGTATTGTCGAGTCGTGAGTTTGAGTTTTGTGTGATGCCACTGAAGACCTGCTGTGTAGAGTAACTGACGCATGTTAAATCTGTTGTGGCTCAAAGTCCTCTCATTGGCGTCACTCCACTGCGATTCAAAATTATGCAGTCTGTCACCAATAGCCCTTACATTACTCTAGAGTACGACATTAATAAACTATTATTTTCGTCGGCGTGCATCTTAATTGTAATTTAATACTTAATGTTTATGAAGGAGAGTATTCTCATATATGTATAAAATTGGGTAGCATTTAAATTTTTCCTGAAATGACAATATATGTTATTTTAACAGTATGTTATTAACGTATGTTAGAAAATTACTGTGAATCTAAATTAGTCTATTAGCACCACATAGTTAAGAAACAATAGTTTTCTAATTAACGAGATGAAACCATATTAAAAATACCCTATAAAACGTTTTAACTTGTTGTTTAAGATTTTAGATTATTTAAGATTCAACTTATTAGAATTTTTTTTTAAAAAAAATACAGCTTTTTAAACTATATTACCCCATTTTTGTTCTTCAATAACTGCTTCAAATTATTCTTTGTATAGTTCAATTATAAATTTCTTTGGAAAACAAACGAATCAGAACTTTATAATCTTAGCTTCCCGAAAGATCTTAAAATCAATGTTTTTCACCAAATCACACAAAAGTAAATTGCTTTAGAGATTTTTCAGTACATCGTATAGTGTGTACATCTATTTTTAAAATTTTTTTGTTCAACAATCTGAACAAATTTTTCGTAACTTTTTTTCTTATTTGAAAATAATGTATTCGCTCCTTTTTTATAAGTAAATAGTTTTTTTAAAAAAATATATAATTCAAGAGAAGGAGAAAAATCAATTTATATATAAACTATATCCTGTACTCATTCTAAGTTATAAATAATATGAATACCGAACATTGAAACAAAGGAGTAAATGATAATATAGTAATTCTATTATGTATTCTAAGACCACCAATTGAAAAATCCAATAACTTCTAATATCTAAACCTCCAGAAAGGTATGCATTTTATTTAAGTTTTTAAGCATCAATTACCTGCTTTTTTTTCAAGAAGTTTTCCACATATGAGCGTTTTCAACATTCTTCTACAGTAATTATTGAACTAACATTTAATTGTTTTTTTAGTTATTCAAACATTTAAAACACATTTATCTGCCAATTATGTTGTATTTATTTTATCATTAAAACTGCTAGATTCTTCAGATGAGCTCAGAATTCCTCGCGTACTCTAAATGCTGCTAAAAAATCCCATTTTTAAGAAGTTCAATTGCATTGTTTAATAAATTCTTTTTTATTATCACAAAGAAACATTTTAAAAGGACTGCTACAACATATGGAAAAATAATACATTTACAAAATACTCTTTTATTTCGATTAAGTCTCATCAAACACAATTTCCATCAATTAATTATTTATTCCCTTATTTTAACGTCTCTATTAATTAAATTCAGATATTTTTAAATATTAAGCATTTCAGTTAATCTAATTTTAAGAGTTTTTCAAAATGTGAAAAAAATTTCAACACATATATCACGTATTTACATGCGCGTAGAATCGTCATTGTATATGCACAGGGTTCATAACACACAATATAACGTTCACAATAAAAATCATAAAATGTCTTGTCTTTTTATTATTTCAATATTTCCCGTATATATATATTTTTTTTTTAATATTTCTTTTTGAAAGATATTGGAAACAATAAATATTTTCAATATTTTTTTTAAATCAAATAGATTTTACGTAATACGATACTACATTTTACGGTTTTACTTTATTATAGTAAATAGTAATATTTTATAACAATAGTACGAAAAAGATACATATTTCTTCGTTAAATATCCTTCATTTCCATGATTTCATTTGTTTCCAAAAGAACATTCGATAAGAAAAGTGGAGTGAATACATTCGGATATATGCAGTTCATAAAAATAGATTTTATATTCCAATGATTGCATTGTATGCGTAGGCCAGTAAAAAGCTTAGACAACTATTCTAGTGCATTTCTTCTTGCATTATTTGAATGGTATCATGTATTGTTAGACTGCTTGTTGATTTCATAGATTATATTATTGGAGGAAACAGATCCTCCCTAGAGTTTTGAACTAGTCCAATTTTACGGCGTTCGAATTGTTGGGCTCAAAAGGATTTTCTTTGTACAATATTTACATTCCACATCGAATATAATGGGATTGAGTACATTGCATTCATCTATGTCTTTTCAGATACCTTTTTATACTATAAAAATTTCCTCAATGTCATGTTGCTTTGTGTATGTGAATTAATAACTTTAAAATAATAGCAAAGCTTTTATGTTGGTTATTAACATAGCTTCTTGGAATATTTCTAGAACTGTTCTTCAATGTTAGTAATAATATGTGTACGGGATCATTGTAGGAGTATGGATTTAAAAATTAAAGGTTTACTATATTACCTTGAAATAAAAGGCGGGGGATTCATTGCTACTAAGGGGGTAAAGTAGAAGTCTATAGATCAAGGATCAATATTAAGAATAAAACTAAAGGATTCTGAAGATTTTTAACGTGATGGGAAAGTTATAGAAGAAATATGATTAAAATATATCTTAATTAGTGTTTAGAATTTTGAAATATCCCTCATTAATTTCCAATATACCACATATTGAGGTATATAATGCGCACTTTTAACACAAAAAATTAAACAGAAATTTACGGGTGCACGTAGCATTCATTTCTTACGATTGCATTCATTTCTTAACTTTGTATCTCAGAAAAGGTATCCTCTGAAGAAATATATAGATCTTTGTATATATGAATCGTTTCACTCCAACACCGTTCAACCGATCACTATGAAAATTGACCTGTATAAGTATTTTTTTGTGGAGAATGTTTTTGTGCTATTCCCTTTCTTGCAGTTCCGCACGAGGTGGCGGTACAGCAAAGCAACTTCTGCACCGTTTAATCTATCGCCAAGTTGCCAAAGTGGTTGTCAAAAATGAGGCCAACTTGGCTCTATCCCCAAGTTTTCGCTATGTTTCCATTGAATCGCCATTTTAATGTAAGGAACAGGGTTGCTTGCTAATATTATAATTTTAACATAAAATAAATACAACAGGATGTAATATCAACTTATTACACATCCAGGTATAAATTATTTACACTATTTTAAGCGTTCATTACACAAAGTTTGTAACAATGTGTTACATTTGCTGAGCAGAGATCAGCTTTTTAGGGGGGAAAAAGGTGTTTTCAAAAATCACACAACCCACAAGGGAGTTACGGTGCGTTATAAATATTTAAAAAAATCCTTTTTATCAGCTATTGGGTCAACAAACTTAAAATTTAACAAATATGAGTTTTTGTTCAGCTGATATATGCAAAAAGCTTTTTTTTTTTTTGTTTAATTTGTAATTCACGTAAAATTAACTCATTTTAAACTTCTTTAGCCTTTAATTTGTATTGTTTAATTTTTCAATTCACCCGTGAGAATAACGAGTATATCAGCTAGTTGTACCATAAAAATCAATAAAGATAAGTAAAATAGTGACAGTTTTATTCAATTTATTTAATGTGCTTATTTCTTATCCTCTGTAATTGCGCAAGCCCATTCAACTTTAAAGTCAGTTTAAGGAGACAAATGTACCCTATCACACTTTTCTAGGATTTTTTTTAAATCAAGAGTGAGATTGCTTGCTGAAATTCTCATCACAGTCTACAAGTTAATGACTGCCTACTTCCCTTTATGTTCATCTTCATACAAAAAAAAACCTTTGCTCTCAAATGTATGTTAGAAAATGTTCTCTATATTTGGTTATCTATTTGGATTTGTGATTGTCTTCGGGTGCAGCGAAAAAAATAACTCTTTGCGGGTATCTAGTTGCCGATCCCTACACTATACGGTAATTACTTTCTTCAGCTCTTAAAATGAAGCATAATAAAGTGAGGCAATAGGCCGTTTTATTCAAGGCCCTGAAAGTGCTGAAAATCCTCTGTGCGGATGGCCGTTAACATCCACCACTGACAAAAACATCGAGCGCATCCGTCAAATTATTCGCCCCAATGGCAAGACTGTGGAATAAAGGACAAACAAGAATTTTTTTTTTAAATTTACGAGACAATATCTGAAGGAAACGTTTTAAAAAATTGTCTGAAAAGAGATGGGTTTTGCTTCATGATAGCACCCCGGCACATCTGTCATTTTAGGTGAAAAATTACCTTGCCACCTAACCTAATTAATTACCTAGTGTTACGACAATTTAATATCCACCCTTCTTGCTTGAACCAGCTTCTGCAGATTTTTATCTGCTTTCAAGGTTAAAAATGTACTTGAAGGAACAATTTTTCGGAAATTCATTGCAAGAAATTATGGAAAATGTAACGAGGCAGTTAAAGAAATTGTCTTTAAAAAAGTTATTGGTGTGTTTTGAAAAATTATAAGGAATTATAGGAAAAAGTGTGTGAATTCAAAAGAATACTGTTTTGAAGGACATGTAGCTTTGATGGGGGTTAGTAGTAATAATTTTCAATTAAAATGAATTTTAAAAGAGAAATTCCGAGATTTTTTTGAATTTGTATTTAAGTGGTTTCCAGTATCTAGTGGGATCTCTAGAATATAATTAATTTGTTTAATTCAACATCTCAAAATGGGAAAAACACTAAAAACTTGAATCACAAGTAAAAACTCTTATGAATAAATTTTGAGAGACATTTCAAGCTTTTCTATCTGGAATAACAAATAAGTTAAGAAAATGAAGCTACATCTGCACCTAACGAATCTATAGTCACTAATGCCGTAATTGATTTTGTAAGTATATTGATTCGAGGCAAATAAAAATAACGCAATAATGCATGCATCGCATGCAACATACTTTGTCTTCATTTGCCACTTATGTGACTTGAGATCATCTGCCTTTATATGACCACAAAAATTAATAAATAAAGGCAGCTAAAAAATTTTATAAGATACTGTTAGGATAAATTAAAGACATCGGTGGGATAAAATACATAGAAAAGGTAGATGGATTATTTATTTACGTCACTCTATGAAGTTACATGAGGATTAAAGGTAACGGATTTCATAATTTTTCATCACTGTCAAGCGACGATGACGTCACCTGACCTAGCACTTACTCTTCAAATTTTCACACCACGGCAACGGGAGACTTTGATCTTCGACATATTTAATATAAATTAGTCGCTCTGCATTGCAGATTACATGCAACGTACATATGTTTTCACAGTACATACTCTACATTTACGTTCAAAGATTACATTCCCATGTTTCTTTGTACAACTATTAAAAGCCTTTAGATGTAAAAATAGTGCTGAAAATATAAATCTGACTAGGCCAGCATTTTGATCTATTATACAATAGTTTCCCAACCTTTTTTGAACTGGTGCCCCCTTTTTCGTTACCGCCCCTCCCACTAGAGAAAGAAGAAAGTACATAATACATGGTGAAAACAAGAGTTAAATTTTACAAAATATTCTATTACTAATAGAATATATTTTTTAATTTAATTATTTTCTAAAGTCCCATTTTTTTTGGTTGTGAATCTGAAATAGCTATTGCCACAAATGTATTTAAATGTGTAATATTATATATTTTAGTCATAGATAGTTGTTGGAATTGAAACTCTACTGAATATCTTCATTTAAAAGAGTGGAATAAAAGTTTTAACTTACGTGTTTTAAAGACAAGAATGGCTTTTGAGATACGAATTCATAATAAACTATTGCTTTCAAAATAAATATAAATTGACAGTTTCAACCTTTAAAGAATCACACGTCAATTCTTGGTTAACATATTTAATTATGTTTCTTGGATAATATACGTAATGAAATGCAGCGGACGAAACATTTTTTCTACTGCTCACTGACAAAGACAACTCGTGCACTATAGAAATTAAAATGCACTATATCATTCCATTTTGTGTAGGTCTGAACGTAATGTAATCTTTAAGTTTTTCATCTGCTTCCCAAACTACCGAAATATGTGAATTTTTGTGCATGTGATACAGCAAAGATTTAAATATATACAATCAACATAAGTTAAACAGTATAAACTTTTGTTAGTACATAATCAAGTGTTTTTTTAAGTCTTTTTTAGACTAAATTTGGTTAATCTGCCCAAGTCCCTCCGTGTCATATCAACGCCCCCTAATTTTCTCTGGGTCTTTTACTGCCCCCCTGAAAGCCTCAAACTTCCACAAGGGGGCGTTATCGCCCACGTTGAGAACCTATGTATTAGACTCAACGAAACTTGTCTGGTCGAACTGGTCATCAGTCGAAAACAAATACTAATCGAGTTTTATACAAGATACAAAACCGGAAACTGGGTTTTGTGCAGTCGATCTATCTATATAAAACTCGTCTTATGTCATACAGACACTATATATAATATATAAAGTTATTGATTTGATTTATGTTATAATTATGTCTAATTTATTGAAATGAAGTTTTTAAATTATAGAATCAAGCAATTTTTAAGCATTTTTTTTTATTAACGGTTTTAAAAGTTTATTTTTATTTTTATGTATATTTTATTAATTAAAATATATATTTTATGTATATTTTATTAATGTAAATTCCCATACAAGTCTCAGACAAATTATATTCTTTTCTGTGTACAAACATCTTAGAACACAGATTACATTTTAATTAATTATTTTTCTGTATTATCTTCCAATGTGATTAATATGTGTGTAAATTATTTTCTTACAACTTTTGACCATTGAGAGAGCTCTAAATTTTCTTCGTGATTCTTCTAGCTTAAGTATTTTCTTAATAAAGCTGCTTTGACATTTCTTTCAAATTGGATATGATTTCCGTATGTATGTAAGTATGTAATCTAAAACATACATTTACAAAGGGGAAAATAGATTTTTTTTTTAATCATTTTACGGATTGTAATATTTCCTATACATTAAATGCACTAAACGTACGAAATTTAACATCTGTTGAAGATAATGTATCAATTTTTTTTCCTACGTATGTCTGTTTATTTTTCATCCTCTATTATATAATGCTCATCAGTTTTAAAGAAACTACTATTATTAGGAAAACTGATAAAAATTAGAAAGGTACATGCCAAAATGTGTAAAAGCGTAAAAACAAAGAAACTTTTACTTCTGCTTTAAAAAAAAGAAAAGGACTCACACTCATTACATTAATGCTATAGAATTGCATCAAGATATCTACTGCAAAAATGTTCAAAAGTTCAAGAAAACTTTAAAAGCGTTGATATTTATCGATTAACTTTTCTAATAAGTATATGTTAACTCAAAAATGTGATTGAGGCAACCGGTGCGATCAATAAAAGTTCCCATTCAACCTGTTAATCTCTGATTCAATTTTAAAATCCTGCCAGCTAGTAGCAAGAGTCAATACGTTATTACATCTCATTACATCTAAATACACACTTCTAGCTTTTTAGATTGGAGAAATAAACTCCTTTTTTCCTTACAAAAGAAATAGCATGGTACTCATTTCTGCAGCTGTCAGGTCAGCAGTGCCTTCTGGTCAAACGTTGTTTACCCGCTCCAAAACAAGGGCGGAGACGTTACCAGAACTATCCTAAAATCTAGTTTTCATCAAAGATTTTTAGATAGGATTCCCCCGGATGACAGGTTGAGAAGAAAATAAATTGTTCTTCGATGAAAAAATCGCGGAAATGTATTTCACTTCAAAATGGAACACGCCGTCTTCATTTCTTCTTCAATAAAAAGAAAAAGAACAAAATTCTACCTTAGTTGAAGTCTTAGCCTATGTCTTGTTTTTATTTTTAGTAGTCCACTCAAATCTTCATGTGAAGAGAAATTAATCCAATTGTATACGTGTCTGCTTATAATTAATAAGAATTGTGGTACTTTTCTTTCAAAATTACATATATTTATAATTTTGGTAAATATTTTCAAGCCTTAATTAATTTAAGGAAGTGCACACTACAGAAAAAAACTCTAGTAAGAGAGTGTAGGGCAGAAAAACAAGCAGCAATAACTGCAAAATTTCAGCAAACACAATTGAAGATATATAAACAGTTAAAAAGCACATATTAAGGCAAAAGCGATACATTAAAAGCATTTAGAATAAAAATAAATGCACATTAAGAATTCAAAAACCGTACAATTTTACATTTAAAAACATTAAAAGACATAAAAATATCAAGCTTTTAAGAAAAGGAGCTAAATTTTTTTTAAACTTATTTCATAATTACCAATGTAATTACATTTGATAAGCCTGTCCTCAAGTAATTTTTTCTCAAACTTGTCACTGGTTGGGAAAAATAAATACCGCTTAAAATGTCAACGCAGTTAATCATATTATTAATAACTTTATTAAACAAAAAATCGTCGTGATTTCAAACTTTAAATATCAAAAAGTTTGCGCAGATAACATGAGGATAAATATTGAGAATAAATATGTTTTTCTCTCTATAAAATAAGTAACTCATGAACCTATTGTCTACCCTGCCAAGAAGTTCGATTTTATGTTTGTAATAAGGATCAGTGGCGTAACGGAGAATATTAGAGCGCCCCTGCAAAGTCAGATTTGGGCCCCAAGCCTGATCTTACAACGGATTGGAAAACCATAGCATAACATAGATTTTAAGCCCCATACCATAACATAACATAGATATAATCTTGCCCCCCTCCCACCACGATGTGGGGGTTTCGGAGATGTACGTTATGCCACTGATAAGGATCCCAAATAAGGCGGCAATATTTTAGCCGATAACAGCAAAATAGAGAACTTTCAAAGTAAGTACATTAGAAAATACTCTAATTTTATGTTAAGGTACCTAATTTTTTATATATACTTTAAAGACCAAATCCTCAATATGTTGTGTAAAATCAAGTTCTATATTAAATGAGACCCCAATACCGTAATGGGTTAAAAACAAAAAAGTCTTAACAAAAAAAAAGTAATAATATGGGAGTAATAAATATGGGAATGCGTGACAAAAAAAACTGAAATACCATAAGAGTGAAATTATATGATTTTAATGATATTTTTACATTAATATTAATACTGAAATCATGGTAAATAATCAAATATTTGAGTATAACTGAGAAGTTATACGAGTGTAAGCTGAAATTGAATAAAAAAAGGTACTTTATCATTTCCATCATTTTTCTCGTTCTTACTTATCTTTCTCAAACAAAGAACTGAATTAATGAATCTAACAAAAATCTTTAATTAATGGGAGAATTTGGAATCTTTAACAATAAAAAAATCACAAAATCTAAATATAGAACACTTAATAAACAGTATGCAAATTCTTTGATGCTCTTCCTAACAAAAGTATCGCGAAATCCAATTATAGCCTTTCTTTCTCAGTTAATTTACTGATCTTTTCGTTACTGTGACTGTTTTAAAAATCATTAAAGCGACGTTTTAAATGGATATCTATTAGTTATTGCATAAAAAGAGGAAATTATCCCTTTTTCAAAATTCATTAACTTTTTTTCCTAATGAAGCTTTCTGGTATTTGTGTGAAGATTAATTCTAAAGGTTTAATCTAGGCAAATTTCTATTTTTGCTTATTTATTAAAATTCTTACCTAACAAAAGAGTTCTAATAACTATAATTTTTGTATAACAAGATAGGTGTGAAAGACTTTTTTTTAAATAATCTGAAATATATTCATGATACAGTACAGTTTGAAAAGTTCCGAAGAAATAAATATATTGCTAAATTTTTTTAATAAAGAAGTTATGTTCAATATAAGCAAATGAAAAGAAAATCAGTCGTATCGTATGAAATCTCAGTAATACGTTTCCCTTCAAGATAAAGCTTGTACTTCTATATGAGGTCTCTTACTGTTTAGAATGAAATTTTAAAAATGTTTTGCTATACTCCATTTAGTAAACAGCAATCCTTGATTTGCCATGTAAGAGATCATAAATGGAATCAGAATTTAATCTCTTGACTCGATTTACACACCGGAAGCAACAAAACTCACGATTGTAATCACTGGCCAATACATCCCAAATGTTATGTTCATTTGATCGGTTGTTAATTAACATTGTATTACGAAATAACACGAGCTTTATTGCAGAAGAAGCTCATAGTTATTAACCACACATGATCCATTGACACGACCTATAGATAGCAAACTACTCTCTCCAACTTTCAACACCACAACAACCTAAGAATTTTGTGTCTCAACATATTTAACGGCATTACCCCCTACACAGCAGGTCTTCGGTAGCATCGGGACTCGAACTCATTACTCTACAGAAGCAACACCGACCAGGGAATTGCGAGCATGATACGCGGCCAGGAATAATTTCTTAGAATAAAGTAGTGAAAAGTAGAATTAATTTTACATTTTCTTACACATCCCTTAATATAATTATTATACATTAGCTTGCATAAATAATTTGCTATTACTAATAACAGTTTCCGTATCAAATTTGTAAAATCGAGTGAATTAATATGATAATAGAATAGAATAAGATAATTAGTGAAAAACAATAATCACTTTCTTCAAATTTTCTCTTGAAGTTTATATCATTACGATTTTCTTTCTGCATTCTGTTATACACTCACGTCCATAAATTAAGGATAATTCAGAATCACACAGAAATTGAACTCAAAAATAAAAATTTCTACTGTAGATTTATATCACACACATCTTGAAGAAGAATATGCAAATTACAGGAAACCACCAGATGGCGCGGATAGTACGTCACAATGACGACAGTGTAAGAGAGGTGTATATAAGGACTGGTGGCAAAGAAGTAAAATTGTTCACAAGCGCTTTAAAAGCCTTTCAGTGCAATAACCGCATAGTTATGGCACAAAGGAAGCATTTGGATGATTTTTTACGTGGTAGAATTATCGGACGACTGGAATGTGGACGTACCCAGCTGGAAGTATACGAGGAACTTGGAATCACCCAGAGTGTCATCTCCAGGCTTTGGCAACGATTCCAAGATGATGGTAACGTGAGTAGATGTTACAGCACAGGTAGCCCCCGGAGTTACAACGCCGAATGAGGACCGGTATTTGGCAGATACTGCCAAAAGAAATAGACGGAGCACAGAATCAGACCTGTCTCGTCAGTTCTCTTCAGCTACAGGTACGAAAGTTTCAAGGCAGACCGTGTACAGACGCTTGGAGAACATTGGTCTATATGCTCGTAGGCCTGTCAGATGTGTTCCCCTTACCGCAACTCACTGTCGCCTGCGATTAACCTGGAGTAGAGAGCATGCATTGTGGACACCCCAACAGTGGTCTTGTGGAATGTTTTCCGACGAGTGCAGATTTAGTTTGCAGTCTGATTCTCGCCGGACTTTCATATGGAGAGCGCCAGGTACCCGTTACCACCAAGAGAACACCATTAAACGACACCGTTACGGTGGTGCAGGATGGGTCGTTTGGGGAGGAGTTATTCCAGAACTGGCCTGCATGTTCAGAGTGTAACGATGACAGGCCACATCTATCGGGATGTCATTCTGGAACAACATGTACGTTTGTTTCGGGGCGTCATGGGTGCTGAATTTCTGTTTATGGATGACAATGCCCGTCCTCACCGAGCAAACATTGTAGACGAATGCCTTCAATCGGAGGATATCACCCGTACGGATTGGCCAGCATACTCACCGGACTTGCATCCAATAGAGTATGTGTGGGATATGCTTGGCCGACGAATTGCAGCCCGTCAACCCCCTCCCACCTGTCTACCGGAACTTCGGAGGGCATTGCTTGATGAGTGGTGTAATATTCCCCAAGATCAGATTGATAATTTGATACTCAGCATGCGTAGGCGTTGTAAGGCCTGTATTGCGTCGTCCGGGAGCCATACTCCGTATTAACCATCATACTAACCATGTTATACTGTTTTTTTTTTGTAAGTAGGTTCTTTTTTGAAATTTGCTCCAGGGAGTAAAAATCGCAATTTTTTTAATTATGTCAAACACATAGCATCTTTTCTGCTCTTTACCTTTTGTTTAATAAATAGACTTTACAAATAAGTCAAATTTTGTTTTTTTGCTTCTGTCTCTTTCTTTGCCTGAACTTCATTATCCTTAATTTAGGACATGAGTGTGTTATAGTACATCAATGTTGTACTTTGCAATAACATGAGAACTATTGTTAAAGGACCTCATGATTCTGAACCACAACCAAGTGAGGAGAAAGACCCCGGAGCTGGCAACCCCATTGCTCAAACTTCCATATCACGTTTAAGTGTGAACTTTGTGCCTTAATAGATTTAAGGAGGTGTGGCTCCTCTAAATGACGAGTTTTTAGTGGCACAAGAACTCGACATTAGCAACGCTAGCCACGAGTTCATGAATAAGACTATTCAGTTACCACATACACAAACATCTTGCTACCGTATTGTTTGAAAAATAAAACAAGCATTGGGTCAAACATATGTCGTGACTTTCATTTTGAAGTTCATGAAGTATTAAACCAGTAGTTAATGTGGGCCAGTAGGAAAATGATTCTTGAAGAACGTGAACGATAAAAAAAAAAGCACGGCGAGAGAAAATGAAATTTGTTTGAAAGAAATACCCAACAACAACATTAAAAAGGAAAAACCCTGTTGTTGATCTGACAAAATAAATAAATAAATATGGACCTGGATAACATAAACATCATAATCGGGAAAACAGAACTCGATTTTTAAGAAAACATCACTCCGATTTAAACATATATATATAAAAATATTTCTTAAATCCAACTTATATATATCTTGCTACTGTGGTAGCCGCGGTATCTTAGAGGTCATAGACATGAACCCGTGACTGGCATTGTCGAGTCAAAGGTTCAAGTCCTGAAGCCACTGAAAGTACTCCATGATACACGCTCAATCTGTTGTGTCTCGGTATTCACGTTGGCATGGTGTGGAAGTTCAGAAAGGGGTTGTCAGCTCGGGCATCACCTCATCACTTGACCGTGGCTTGAAATTTCGATGTCCGTCGCCAATAGCCTTCGAGAGCCTTCTGAGTGCACCTTTAATAAACTGTCACTCACTCATTTAAAACCGATTATTCTCAATTTTTTAGTAATGCTCATGGAACAAAATTGTTCAAAATGCATAAATTATTTGTAAGTTATTTTTGATACTCTTAATTTTAAAAAAATGAATTTTAAATGGCTGAAATACATCCATTTAATTTAATTCACATAACAATTTATGTTAATTTTTAAAGTTATCTTAAGCTTACATTCAGTGTCACAACATATTTACAATAAAATTCTCTAAGTTTCATTTATACTCTTACAAAATGATAGTAATGTGTGTGTAGTTTTATCTATATTTATTCCATTACATGATTTTTTTTCCTGGATGCATTACGGATAACTAGTGTTATCGTTAGAGATATTTACCAGTTCTTTCTTCTATAAAATTTACGCCCTTCACTGGCAACCCAGGTCATACATTACTAATGGCTTATACTAAGTACCTAATAAAATTGTTTTCGGTTGCATTTGTAAGGTGAATGAATCTTCGCGACCTCAAAAAAAAAAAGGATCAACGACAGATATTTATCTTCGAACTATAGGTTTTCCGAAAAAAAATTGCGGAATATAACCCAATAAATAAGTAGGGGAAAGCTCTAACTTCTTGTTTCATTTTTCATCTGTCTTTCGCTACATGCGATATCAAACGAGTTGCACTATAAGATAAAAAAAAGTAACGCAAAACCTTTTTATACCTTACAGTAAGGGTCTTCAACCTGGGGTCCGCGGTCCACGAATGGTTCGCTGATTGGATTTTAGTGCCCTTCATTTAAATCTGAGACAATTTCAGAAAAAATAGCCTTGTCTGTTTTTTGTCGTAAAAAACGCCATTTTCTTTTTTACTCTTGATATTCAAAATGCTTGATTTCCATTTGAGATAAAATTTTCTGAAAAAGACGAATTTTTCAAAAATTTCTTTGTATTTTAAATAATTTTAAATATAAAAAATATGACTAAACATAAAATTTTAGAAGTTTTCGGAAGAGAAGTTATAGACTTTTATATTTAAAACACAAAAAGTATTTTTTTAATTCGACTTCCATTTAACATTTTGAAACCGATATATATATATATATATATATAATATATATATCATATATATATATATATCATATATATATATATATATATAATCAAAATTTCTCTACAAGAGATAGATGAATTAACATGATTAATACTTAAAAGAATAGCAATTGCTAGATAACCAGACAACAGAATTTAAAAGGAGATATAAAAAATTGAAATAACAGAGTAAAATATAAAAATATAAAAGAATGGATGCTACATTATTATCAACATTGGTGATTTAGGACAGCTTGATTACAAAAAAAATTCCTCTTAAAAAAATTTCTCTCCAAATATATATATATATATGGAAATCTGTAACACCATCTCTTCCCATAGAATCAGTTGTAGTCTTGTAAAACAAACCTCCTTTTCTTTTTTAAATTTCCTGACTACATTATTTTTTGACAGTCGTGTGACCCGTGTATCGTAATGGATTTATTGATTTTGCCCTCAAGCGTTGTAGGTTGCAACTTAGAGCAACTTTCCAAAACTAAATATTGATGTTCATATTGTTACAAATAATTCAATTTGTTTTCTATAAACAGTCTATAAATTTATAACTCTCTGAAGAAACAATATTTGATAAGCAAAGCTTATCATTGTAAATTTAATTAGATAATCTGTTAAACAATATATATTCTCTCCGACAAATAGAAAACCACTAAAAAAAAGAGAAACTTCGATATATCGAAATAAAGGCAAATTTTGGAAGAGATTAAACAAAGGCTTTTACGAAATGGAAATCAGTGTCATGAAATATGTAATTCAACTGAGAAAAAAATATTCAAAATAACAGTTGAAGAGTTACATGCAATAAATAAATATGGATCAGTAATGTGAAGTTAACGTGTTTTCCATAATAAAAGAGGAATTTAAATTGAGTTTAAAATTTGGTAGAGGCTTATTCTTGAAAGCAATACATACATTATATGGCAATCTGTAGGGTCTCTGTAGGATCTCTGACAGGTGTTTTAAGAATCTCAGTGGGGTAAAAATCTTGAAATTTTCGATTTTGAGATTTTGATATTTTTAAAATTTCCAATTCATGACCTTTCCAGTGATATAAAATATTTGTCATTTAAAGAATTTAAAGCATTTCAAAATGAATTTTGAAATAATAAGCTGGTGTGCCACGCCCCTTTTTGACACATAAAAAAATAAACACCGTCCTTTTAAATCAAAGAAGAATTTCAAAGCCTTAAACAGAAAGAGAAAGCAGTATATTTTTAATAGCATTACATTGAAAATAAATAAATCTTTTTGAACATTAAAATTATGTATACGCGATAAATTATGAATCTTTGAAATCTAAAATTATGAATGTATTAAAATGCGAGTACATATATATATATACTAGTTCAAAAGCAGGAAGTTTGTCTGTAACGCCTCCGCAGCCACCAACACCTTGGAAGCGATTTCCACTAAACCCATTCTTAGTAAATATCTAAAAGAAATAAGTTTGCCAAAGTTTATCTGTGGGTATAATACTTCACAAACAGGGGGAACTTATTTATAACCCCTCCCCCCGTTCTTAGCATATCTCTATCATCAAAAGAAACACGCTTCCCAGATTTCAAGTATGTAGGTGTAATAGTTCAAATAGGGGTATCTTCGTTTATAACACACCCAGAACCCTTCTTGGGATGGATTTTCGCAAAACTCTTTCTTAGCGGATTTCTACTTGACGAAAAAAACATGCCTACAAAACTTTTAGTCGATTTTTCTAATATTTCTCCAGTTTTGGGGATGAGTAACTAAGTCCCTTTTCTACTATATACAGGGTATCCCAGGATTATTGGAACAAACTTTATGGGAAGTTAGGGGACATTACAAGGATTTAGATTTATACAGGACCACATGGTTGGAAACGTCTTCGTTCGGCGTTAGGTGGCGTTGTTCACAAGACTATTGGAAGAGACAGACATTAATTACCGCCGTCGTTTGAGCTTTCATTGCCCGCAGAGGAGTATGGGACGTTTTTACGTACCCCGAACTGGAATGCCTGCACCTTATTTACGGATTGCCAGAAAGAAATACATGAGCAGCACAAAGATAGATTGAATCACGAAAGATACCCTCAGAGAGATACACGGGCAGCCAAAAGTTTACTAATTAATTTGCATCACAATTTGAGTGGATATGGGTCATTATGACTTAATAAGCGTAGTGAGGGCAGGCCACGAGTGGCTCTAACTCCAAGTACGACATTGCTTTGATCAATATATATTTCAGATGATCTCAATTTTGTGTCTCTTCGTTTCTTGTGCCTGAATGCTACTTTCCAATAAGGTTTCCAACTATGGGTTGGTTTGCAAATCTGAATCCTTCTGATGTCCCCTATCACCCGTTAAGGTTTATCCCAATAATCCTAGGATACAAGTGCATGAGTGTGACAGAAAGTAGAATTCAGGCGTTCTTTTTAAATTTTCATTATACTTGTGTTTGGCTGAAATAAAACTAGAATTTATCTGTATATTCACCTTTAAATAGATATATGTTCTGTGTTTTCTACTATTCTACTCTTATCCTTTAGTTAAATTTATCCATCCGTTGCTTTCATAAATTACAATGGAATCACACTATCCAAAAAAAATGAGTTCCTTTAACAAAAGAACAAAAGCTAGTTAGTGCGTATATGAGAAAAATCTAATATGCATGTCCTGCATGCCTTTGAATCAAATAATACCTTGGAATTTAATTTTCTTTGGTATGGATTGTTTTTCTGGTTTAATAAAAACTTTTCATTTAATTAAAGATAAATATGTATTCTTCTATACAGTGATTCTCAAAAAAATGAAGAGGAAAAAAACGCTCATTAAATATTAAGCTTTAAGCAAACAAAACAAAAAAGGAATCTATGTGAAGAGTCAGTGAACTTATAAACAGTTAAGGATGTCCTGAAGCATCAAAATTAGTGAATACAAATATCATTTTAAAAGGTTATATTACATCTTAATAGCTATTGTTTACTTCTAACTTTTAAAAGAAATTTTACTTTTTTTTATCGCTCCCTTTGTCATATCTCATTAAATAACTTAATCTACCCCATCTCCGAAAAAAGAAAAGATAATTTTTTTTTGCAGTCATTACCGAACAATATTGGTGGCTTTAATCTATGACAATTTCGACTATCCTTTTTATAGTATATTTATGTTTTATTTTACATTGTTAATCAGAATTTTCGATATAAAAAAATAATTTGCTTAAGGATTTATACAGGCTCAATTATGAAAATAATAAAACATTTTTTTTTTATTGTTGAACAATTTATGAGGGGAAAAATTAAATATCAACTATTTTATTGACTAATTTTTCTCCAGTTACCATTCCACTGAATTTGATTTAATGTGACTTTTTCCCCGATTCAGAATTAAAACTTCTTTTTTAAAAAGGATTTATTGATAAACACTCATATTCTCGAATGTATATATTTTGTTGATAATAAGCCTTGTATAAAACTGTGTGTGTATGCGTAACTCTCTTTCAAATACCTTCAATAAAAACTAACGTTCTTCCATAAGGTAAAGTAATTTATCAATTATTAATTTAAATATTTAACTGCCGAGATAGACAGCATCAAGATAGTATGACGAGATAGGTTATGGAATTTATTTCGGGCCTTCCGTAAAGTCAGGTATTCGAATCCTGTATCTACTGAAACAGGGGTGGCCAACCCGCGACACGCGTTACACAATATGGCACGGTGGAGTTGTAACAGTGGCACGCGAAAACTTACTGAAAATTTTTGAAAAGATAAACCATTTTTTATTAGAATTTGAAAGATTAACCATTTTGAAATATTAAAAACTTTGAAAAGAAACAAACCATTTTTTTTTTTCAATTTTATTGAAAGTGGGGTTGTCTCAGACAAAAAAAAACCCTCCAAATTTGGATCAAATTATGTCAGCGAATAAATGTTTTTTGCTACGAACATGATAAAATAAATTTCATTCAAAACTAGCTGATGTGCACCTATAATAACCTAATTCTGTGAGAATCTGCAAGAGCTAATCCCAATATATATGACTTGGTAAAAAAAAGTAGTAATTCAAAAGCAAAATTTTTTTATTGAGAACATTTATAAACCTCGTGCACCACACAATGTATCACACGGGGGCTTACAACACAAAGGAAAGATTACAACACAAACGTCCAAGCCTTCTCTGGGATTCGAACCCAGTCCTAAGGCACCGTCATTAACCACTATACCGGATGGGCGGCAAAAGCTACTTTAAGTAAATACTGAGTGCTTAACAATTACTTTGAATTAAATTATTCAAGTTTCTCATTTGTACTTTATATCTAACCCCTAATTGGTTAAACTTGTAAAAAGTTCATTAACAGTAAATCCTCAGTTTGTACTTTCGTCTTATTTATTGATATTGCTTTTAAATTTCAACTGCATGGACTTGTTGTAAAAAATTTGCTATTTGCGTAAAAATCCCATAATAAGTCTTTAAGTAACATTTTTTCACTTTTGCATACTTGTTTGTTGAAAAAGTTGAAAGTGGCACGCATAATTATTTTTATCAAATAGTGGCACTCTTCCCAAAACGGTTGGCTACGGTTGCAAAAAAAAAAAAAAAAAAAAAAACGGTTGCACTAAAAGATTCGTCGTTCACCGCTACATGTGTAGCGGCTTAAGAATCCCATTAGTTAGTATTGGATAAAGGTACTCACACATCCACGCCATTTGTTAGCGATTCAAAATTATATGGGTAGCCGCGGTAGCCGAATTATTATAATCACAAACTTGTATCTGGCGGGATTTTTTGTTTTTGAGTCTCGGACACGATTATTATTTTTGGAGCTACTAAATACTTTTTTCGTTAGAAAAGCTGATGTACGTTAAACTTGGCATTCTCAGCTATTGAATGTTGTTAAAAATTATGATATCCTTGTCAGTACTTTGGAGTACATTATTGATAACTCAGCTCAACAGTTAATAACGTAACCACTAAATGCAACAAATGTTTAATTTTGAGTTGAATCGAATGATGATGTGTGTCATCACCCAATCTCGCACACAATCTCTTAATCCACAGCAACGTGGCCACGGTAGTTTAGGGGTCAAGGTAACGGACTCGTGGCCGGCGTGTCATGAGTTCGAACCTAGTACCGCTGAAGACCCGCCATGCAGAGGCGGCCGATGCCCTTTAAATATGCTGAGGCTCAAACGTCCTCCCGTTGGTGTGGTTTGGTAGTTCGGAGAAGAGGCGCCCGCTCAAGTGTCATACTCGTCACTTGACCAAGATTCAAAATTACGAGCCATCGAGTATCTGAATAGTGTGACGTTAATTTTCAGTCACTCATTCACAGCAGCATGAAAACTGTATGCCTGACAGATCATTTAATACTCACAAGCCTTTGTTACTGACACGAACCTATTTCTTGTTGGTTATTATATCAACTAGGCTGCCACGCACTCTGAAACTCAACACAATAATTTATCGAGCAGCGACACCGTTAAATTTTGATCGAGAGTTTCTTAAGATCAAAATCAAACAAGAGCATAACATGCTGATCCCCGCAGTATCTGGGTAGTGATTAACGCCCCGTTCTTAAGCAATGATTATTCTTTATTAAAAAACAGATTTCTGTTCTTAATTTCAACAAGCAATTATCTTTCTGAAAAATGCCTCAAAAACTTCAGTTAACGAAATGTGAATGTTAGGATAGAGAGTTATAAACTAGAGCAGCTGTTCTTAAACTGTGATCCACGTACCCCCAGGGATTCACAGCTATTTTCTAGGATGTTCGTGAAAGTCTATTATCTAATGTTCATATATTTCCCTCTTTTACAGACTTTGAAAGACCTCGTGGAAATACTGAAAGATATGTCACCCTAGACTAGATCACTAAATTGTCCCCTATAAAAATATTTACTAGAACATGTATTTCTATCAAGAAATTAATTCTGTTTTTTTTATCGTTTGCAGCTACATAGCCATTACTAAAACGTAATATCTTCAAAAAATATATAGTAGAAAACACATGTGCAAAGATTTAGAACCGAATTCACATAGCGCGCCAATACGATAACGATTTAATCCATCTCGATTTCCTAATCGTATTGAGGCTACATTATTAAAAATTAATTGAAACTATTATTTTATAATATTTTTATATGCATATATAATTAGATGTGTTTACAGTTTTCTTAAAGAAAAAAAAGGAATGTTCAAAAAGTCTATAAATAACAGTGGCAATCTTAGGACTATTGAGAAACTTTTAAATCAAACAGTCATGTATTTGGGAGTCATAAAGGGTTGTTCAATAAATTTTGGGGGCCTACGATGTCAGATTGACATATAAAAGGGGGCTGCGGCAATCGAAAGTTTAAGTACCGCTGAACTAGAGTGTCTTTTTCCACTTTAAGGGATCCCGTCTTTTAACTATTCTTAATGCGGAAATTTAGTTTTAAACCCATAGAGTTTTTTCTGTTTTTCTCATCAAATCTAGATTAGTTTATCGATTTGAATGAAGTGCATTCGAAAGAGCTGTAAATAATAAAATTTTCTCTGGAGGTCTTCTTTCTTTCTTATTTCTGAAAACATTTTTACATTTAGTTTAACGATTCATTTGTAGGTTTCAGACTATTTTAAGAAATTGTTGAAATCTTTATCATACGATTTCAGAGAGAAAAGAATTTTTTAGAGAAAATCATTATTTTTTGCTCTTTTAGATGCGCTTGATTATATTCAAATCGATACAATAGTCTAGGATTGAAGAGAAAAGTAAAAAAAAATCATTAATATTTCATGAAGTTATTCCATTAAGATTAACACTACATTCACGAAATCTATATGGCTGGTTGACAGGAATCTTAAACGTGGCTTCATATTTGAAGGTCTGTCGCAAAAAACCCGCATATTATTCTAGAGTAAGGTCAATTGAAATGAAGCCAATGATATGTATTAGAAAAAGAGTAAAATCATTAAAAAGTAAGACTCTGTCAGAAAAAAACTTATACGATGGAATTTTCTAAAAGAAATTGATCTGCTGATACAATTATATATTGAAAAGATTAATGATCACTAATAAGTAATTATATTGGTTACAGAATCTGAAAAATAGAATGGTAACAAAATCTCCATTCATTAGATCACACTGATAAAAAAAATCAACGTTAACCGAGAATAATAAATACACAAATCTGTTTTGTTTCAGGATTAGTTTTTTCTTTCATAATATAAAATGAATGTCACTATAAGAAGCTACAGTTGTACAAGATCATATGGTTATCTCATTTTAAGCATTATCGGATTTTTCAATGAATGTTTAACGTAGTTTCTCACTTCTTATTTAATTAAAGATTTCCTAAAAGAGATGATAACATTTTCTTCAAACCTCATGTAAATAATAATTTGGAATTTTAAATATACAGGGTATCCCTAAAATAACGACCAAAGTCTTCACAGCCAGATTCCTCGTTGTAAGTACATAAAAAATGACCAAAGAGCTGTACTTATGCGTTCCATAGTTTACGCGAAAAATACCGTTAATAAAAAGGCATGATGTTGAATGATTAAAAAGATGCATGATGTTGAATGATTAAAAAGATGCATGATGGTCCATGATGGAGCTTCGGCGCATTTTTTGCTCCTGTACGAAATTGGCTGGTTATAGCATTCTCCGGACATTGCTTCGGACATGGGGGCCAGGTTCTATGACCGTTACGATCACTATATCTCATACCAATAGATTTTTTTTTTCATATGGGGCATTCCAAAAGAATTGGTGCATTTAGACAGAGTGATTCACAGACAGACAAAGTAACTCGTCCGCATGCTGCTTCTACTTCAGTTAACACCGCGCTTCTACGACGGGTGCCCTCATCCATTCCAAGGCGAGATCAAGTCTGCCTTGGTATGCGCGATGGACACTCTGAACATCTGTCTTAATAAATATTTGTAAATATTGCTGTTGATGTGCCTAATACAGATCTAACGTCATACCCGAACTCATACGTTACACCCTTAAGTTTTTGAGACCTCTATAATGCTTCAGTTAACATTTTCATGCGTGATTTCTATTTTTTCTTATTCTTCCTCTTACACCAAACCTAAGGATATATATAAAATTCCATCAAAAACTTTTTTCTGACTTTGGCAAGTCTACTCTTCATTAATACTCCGCTAAAGTTTTAAATTGTTTTCATTTAATGGGTAAAATAATTTGAGATGTCTTGTTTGCTTTTCATATCCCTATTTCTTTGCTTTACTTTCATAAAAAAAAAATTTTAATGAAAAATGCGACATTTTTTTATTTTAAACTTAGAAAAAACATTTATTTTATATATCAAATTTTCGTAACGTTTGCTTTGAAAATCATATTCGTTGAAATATTAGAACTGAAAAGCCCTTTTTTTTCTCTTTTCCATCCTTTAAAAAATGAAGTTTTGAAAATTAATTTTATCTAATATCTTATTTAAACCAAAATAAAATATTTTAATAAAATTTATGAATACAGATCAAAAAGAGTCCTATAATACATTTGTCTGTAATTTATGAAGGGGAAAAACCGTGTGGGGGAAATTCGATATCGTTACATTTTCCATTCCTTTTTTCAGCAATTATGTTTTTTCAGAATGGAATTTACCACACAATAAATGAATTTTCCCTCTTCCTTCATATGTTAATTATTAGCATACAAACTATATATTAACAAGGAAATATTCGCTTGATGCCTTTAAAGCAGGAAAACGAATAATATTCTAAATTAATTTATAACGATCTATTATATTGAGATTCTAGAGAATTACATCATGTGATTTTTTCATGCACTTAACAAGCTTCAATGTGTATGTGCATGTAGCTCAAAACACAATACGTGACGGTGTCTTATTTTTTATTCATTATAAATCACGTGAAAAATGCGTGATTTTTCTCTTTGTTTGGGGAAACTATTTCTTTTCAAATAAAGGAAGTGGATCAATTTATTTATCAAAGACATGTTATATTGTTGATTTAAAAAGAACATGTCTTGATGATTTTTTAATCAAATATTCATAATTAAGTAATCATTACAATTTGACATAATACGTCTATAAGGAAACCAACTGCAATACAATAGAGGGATCGAAAAGAAAAGTTTCAGAATTTCAAAACCTACCTATGCGAAAAAGATTCTGGTATACAGATGAAAAGAAATTTTAAAGAAAATATTAATTTTTATGTTATGTACTGCCATAAGGGGAATGAAGTTTGGGTACTTAAGCATTTTTACGTTAAAAGTCAAAGTAATTTTTATTAAAGAAAAGCATGTATTTTAGTACTTTTTAATATTTATTACGATGAGAAGACACTTACTAAATAACTTCAAGAAAAAACATAAGGTACAATTTTAGCAGCTTATTTACATTGTATAATTGTTTTAAAAAATCTCTTGGTGTCGAAATTACATTGCACGATAAAGCAGAAGATTGAAAAGGGTTGGATTGGTCTGACTTGGCGAGGGAGAGAGAGCTGCGGTTGTTAAATGTTACAATATTCATTGCATTATTCACTACGCATTGTATTATTTATCAATATTTATCGTTTTTGGTTTTGATATTGCTAAAAAACTATTTTATTTTGAAATTAAAATCCTTTAACCAATATTTAAGTCTGTTTTCCAATTTTTATCGAAAATTCATCCCCTTTGTGGTAATATTAAATTTTAAATTATTGTTTTAGTATTTTTCTCTTGATCTCCATACCATAGAAACTTTTTTTTGTATTGGTAGATTCCAATTTAGTAATATTTTTTCCTTCCAACATTTCCGTGATCCACCCAATAATACAAGTAGAAAATTAAATTAAAAGACTCAACACACTCATTTATTACAATAAATCAAACTCTCTTCCTCCAAAAATCTTCAGATTACTTCTATTGCCCAAGGGATACATCAAACAAAAAACATGATGTTAACTTCAAAATGTAACCTATCTGAGAATAACAATTTCCATTATTATTATTCTATACCTTTAAGCATTTATGATAATTGTAACAAATCAAGCCCATTGGAGGCGAAATAGGATTCAATTTTTTATTCTTCGTTTAAAGGTTCATAACTACAAACAATATACCTCTTACGTTTTGGAGGACCAAAAGGTCCTCCACATGCGGCATTTTATTAGCATCGTATTTATATCCATAAATAGGTCCAAATTATGGATCCGTCCTGCTCTTTCTCATTAGCTAAAGGATACAATCATATCACACGGCTTATTAAAGTCACATACAGTTCAAGTTTTGAATAAGATATGTTGATCACGATTATCATTGAGAGCGAAAAAACGCTTCTGATTCTAAAGTCATTCTGTCACGACATTCACAGAAACCGTTTTCCATCTGGAGAAAGGTTGGCCTTGGATCGAGGTGACCTGGGTCACTCGAGAGTTTTTTGAATGAATGCAGAATGGATGAAATAAGAGGCGTTTCGGACATGAACGAGAGATTTTATTAATCATTGGTCTTTTGATTAATAGAAATTCACATGAATATCACTACATATGCATTTGTTAGTACATCAAATGAATTGATTAATAGTTTAGCAAAGAGGCTGTTCCCTTTGGAAGGCTTTTATTCTTGTATGAAAGCCCTAAAATAAGCTATTCATTAGATTTTTTACTAGATATTAAGGTGATTGTGTTAATCCTTGATAAATTGTCGTACATCTGACCTATTTTTCAAATTAATTTAGTATAGCCCACATGAGTGTGGCACCAGTGTAAATAAATATTCCTTTCTGCATGCTGGCGCAACTGCTTAGCTAAATAATCCAAATTTCTATCTTTTTATGTGTCTGCATAGATATATAATACAAATTTGTCTTCTTTACAATTCAATAGAATAGGCAAATATAGGGAAAGATTGGCCTCAAAAATATGTTTACCCAACAACCTTAGTTCCTAATGCTATGAATTTTCCGTTATGCTACTGTAGCTGTCTCATTTTTTTTACCAATGCTGTCTTGTTATATTTCTATTTATCCCTTTGTTTTATGAAATTTGCGGAAATTTAGCTCATATACACTTCTTCGACAAAAAATAGCAGTTTTTTTCATAAAAACAATTATAATTTCGCTATTGATGTGCCTTTTTTTAAATTATAATTTCGTAACGTGAAGTTAAAAAGAGTTTTATCAAACAATTTAAACTTGAGCTATTTTTTTCTCGTTTAATCTTGTAATTTTTGCGCATTAAGTGTTT
>BMAO01014107.1:0-18781 GCA_019973975.1 Trichonephila clavata | reverse complement strand
AAATTAATGGTGGTAAGTATATATAATTACCACGGCCTTATAAGAGTTAAAATAATTTGTTTTATCTCTATACAGTAAATAAACGACACAAGTTAAGAAATATTTGTATTAAAAGTGGGAATTTGACGAGTGTATTTAGTTGTGTAATTCGGGTATACTTTTAAGTTAAGTAAAAAAAGAAGGTGGCTTCTAAAAAATATAAACTATATTTAAGTAAATAGCTACAAATAAAAAACTCTTATCGGACGGAAGATGGGTAGAAGAAATTCGAGTTAGGCTTAGTTATTCTATCTATTAAATGTTCTGGAAGAAGGTATATTGTTGAAACTTTAAGGTGAAATATTTTTGTAAGCATGGAAAGTAAGCTGACTCATAAACGATAGCCTTGTAAAAAAAAATTTTTTTATTTGAATATATAGATTTTCTTTTAATAAATCAACTTTAGACTCGAATTTTATTTAATGCCTCCAAAACTCCACACTTCCAGGTCATTACTTATGGAATTCGGGAAGTACAACTCCTGCAAACTTTCCATTTCCTTCCAACGTATTTTCTGTTCGAAACACACAAAAAAATGTCCGATGTATAATGATTTCTAACCAGATGTGAAAGAACAAAAAAATGGGGATCATTTTCACGTCATTTATCAACATTAATGGTGTGTCGAGTGCCAAACCTGGTCCGAAAAATTTCGCAATCTTTTTCCAATGAATAATTCCTGGCTCCTCTCCTACTCAAATTCCTTTGAAATGACCATGATGGGGAGGGAAAAAAATACACCAATCCACGCCACTTAAATTGCTACGCATTTAGTGATAGATTTGGACACTTTTTTTCGCGTGTCTTTTTTTATTCTTTCTCTGTTTTTGACCGTCGCATACGCGAAACCTACTTGGCGACGTGCCATCGTGCCAACCGCCAAATACCACATCGACTAGAAAACACGTGACATTTCAGATTTTGGGTGGACTCGGGAACGAAGAACAATACTTCTTTCCCACATGGGAAGAAAAGAATAATTCTAATAACAACTGCGCTATCTGTAACTGTCAAAACGTCGTGTTCTCAAGTCGGGACGGTTAAGTAAAAGGATTGTTCTACTTTATATACTACAGAGCTTATTTTTATTCGCGCGCTTTTTTGAGAGTGGTTACGTTACGTTACTAAATTGCATCATATTTAACTATAAATGAGAAAGATTTTTTGAAATCATACTATTATTAAAATATCACCTATAAAAATACAGCATATGTTGCAGCAAGCATGCGTTCCCTGAAATTGTTCTATTATATACAATCGGTTCTCGATTTACCGAACCCAATTTAACGAATTTTTCTCTTTTCCCGTTTAAAATGAAGGCAAAAAAACCCATTTAACGCTTAATTTACGCCGAATTAACGAATTCAACAGCTGAATTTTTTTCGTTAGATTGTATTAAAAAAAATTGTATTCTTTTTCAAATGACATATTCTTTTTGTCTGGAACAGAAAAGACGTTTCTTGTACGTAGCAAATTTCGACGTGAAGAGTGCAGACCATTATTAAACTTAACAAGAGCAGATGAGTCGAAACCTATCGTGTAAGTTTTGTGAGTAGGACAGAAAATTCCTTTCTTATATTATTAATTTCACAACTTAGGAGATATTTTAAATTTTGTTACATCTGATCACAGTTGGCTGATATTTCCAGTTTATTAGAAAATGTTGATTTGTCGGGCCAATGAATAACGATTTGGAAGTAGATTTATTTCTGATGAATCACCTATCTAGTCAAACACCATCAAACCTATCAAATTGCTACATTTTCCAATGCTTTACATTGTTTGGAAACTGTGAAACATGCCTTATGCAGCAGGATGTAAGTGACACAGTATTTTTTCAATGTTTAAAGTCGAAAAATCTTCGAATCAGGAATAAAGAGATTGTCAAATTTCTATTAGTCAGTATTTTAAAGTTACCAATTAACTGGTGCATGATAATTCACTAATGATTATTTTAGATGTTGAATAAAACGTGTGTAATTTCTAACTGTGTATATCTTTTGTGTAGATTCTTATTGTAGAAAGGAAAGTGTAAAAAAATTGTATTTTTTTTTGTTTGAACTCCTATATAACGAATACCCACAAATTGACGAATAAAATGTTCCGTACAGGTGAATTTGTTAAATCAACGTCCAACTGCATTTAATTTTTTAAAAATCAAAGGTTTTCATTTAAGATTTTATCAGGACTCATAATACCATGCTGCCTTTTTTTCTCACTGAGTGAGGAAAGAGTAATAAAAAAACCGTCTTCATCTAATATTCGTTTAAAAGTAGGATTCAATTATTTTTAAAAAACAAATTTTCCAAATTTTATTATATTTAGGTTCAGAGCATCTTTAGTATCAAACTCGCTAAATTGGCTCTCTGTGTTTCAATCAATGTTTCATTGTAATTACACATTTCTCATACTTTATTTTTTATGCAGTATTGCCGAATCTATCTTGAGTTTTAATCATAAAGTACAAACTGTCCCCTTTGTAGAAATATTTCTAAAAAACAGAATCATAAACTGCTTATAGTGCAATAATTGTGCTGACTAATCTATATACATACAGGAGATCACGAGATCTCCGATACTATTAGAACTACAGACTTGAAACGCGTAGCAAGGCACATTTCTTTTAATGAGTAAGGATCCACTAAGAATAAGTTACGTGAAAATCAACTCGCTTAAAAGATTGCGGGAGTGCTACAGACAAAAATTCCTGTTTCCTGTTTTAAACTATTAAATATACAGACTTGAAATATGTCTGCATTCTTGAGTAAAGATCTATTGAAAACGGTTTTGTGAAAATAGATTTCTAGGGTAGGGGGGTTATATGGGCTTATAGCCAAAAAATCTCATTTTTGACGTTTATACTTACTTAAAATTTGGTAAGCATGTTTTGTTTGTTGAGTAAAGATCCGCTAAGAACGGGTTTCGTGGAAATCGGCTCTCAAAAGAGCAATAAATATGCCGTTAACTTAAAAATAAGATATAGTCGTGCAACGTCAGGAGTTTTAAGAGAAGTTTAACTATTACAAATAAAACTACAATCTATTAATATAAAATGGTAAAATTATAGCCTATAATAATTACTAGTATATATTAAAATCAATACTAAAATATATTAGATGAAAAAACTTACTACGTGAGTACAGCAATAACCATTTTTCCCGCGTGATAGAAAGGAGTATACCAGTAATGCATAAAATTAGTATAAGTTATGATAATATATATATATAATCAAAATTTCTCTACAAGAGAGCCATGAATAAACATGAACAAAACCGAAAAGAACTGAAATTGCAAGATAACCAGACAATAGATTTTAAAAGGATACATGAAAAATTAAAATAATAGAGTTAAATATAAAAAATATAAGAAAATGGAGGCTACAGTTATATATGTATGTATATATATATATATATATATCAAAAAACCCTGAAGTCAAAAAAATTTGTACAAATGATTATTTTATTTTTAAAATAACATATATGACATTTTTTAAGATTGTGTTTTTATGCTTTGTTTTTACTATGCTAAATAGTTTTATTCAGTGAATTAAATGTTTCACTCACAAAAAGTAAAGGCCTTAATCACTGAATTCAATAACACAATCATAATCACAGACCTCTTTTGATAGGGTTCTTTTTGTTTAGCAAAAAAATTAGATATCTCTTGAGCTAGGTGGAGTAAATTAAATTGAATCTTCTTTTATTAAAAAATTTAGCCGCGGAAGTGATTTTTTTTAAAAAAACAAAAGATGGATAAACATATATTTCAGTTTTACTATTCATTATTCTTGCTTAATCAAAAAAATAAACCAAATCTTAATTAATTTCGCGTAGAACAAAACAAATAGTATCTAATTATAAAATAACACCAAAAACTTTCTTATCAATGAAAAAAACAAATGAAAAACTAAAAAAGTTTTAGCTCGAATCTTAATATGAAATATGACTTTGAAAATGTAAAAAGGAATTACAAATACAGTTTTTTATTGTTTAATGATGTTTTTAAACTTGAAAATGTTTTTATAGTGAATTGAAAAAACAATAATCAATTAACCAAATACTTGCATAGCGAAATGCAGTTTCTGTTTCCTGGAATAGAATAATTACTTTTAAGTAGACTTAATTATTTTATTTACTTTGATACAATTATATTCTTTTAATCCAAACATCCAAATAAGTTTTTATTATTCATTATAACGTAATGCTTGTGTATATGCTCAAATTACAAATGTGCAATATGAAGCATATACACAAAGTAGAATACTCTCTTCAACAATATCAACATTTTTTAGAAAATTTATTCAACTCTCACACACAATTTCCTTCTCCCTCGAACAAAATCAATACAATACTGTATTCTACAAACTAAATATTTAAAAATTATTTAAAGAATTTTTTTAAATAAATCTAAAAAATAACTGAAAAATTACATGTAATTGTTTTTATCAATGTAAAAAACGGCGAACCATTTCTGAAATCTGTCACACACAGGTAAAGTACATCCTTAAGTAAATGTCATCTACTAAAACAATGCATGAGTTATTATTTCACTTTTTTAATAACTTCTTTTTAAATCGCGTATGAATTTCGAATAACTCTATTTTCAATAAAAATATTTTCAAAAAAAAAAGTATCAATTGCAGATAATCTCGTCCTATAAACATTGAACACACATACGTATACGATTAACAGAGTAATGTGTGTGTGTGATTGCATATAAAAATCTCTCGACTCAATTTTATAGAGTTTTATGCATGCATAAAATACTTCATTTTACAAAAAAAAAAGTTTGATGTATATCAATGTTTTCCAAAAATTAAAAACTTAAATAATATAATTTAAAGATAACAGACATTATATATAGAAGCTTATTTGTCGTGAACAATGACATTATTTGAATTGTATTTAATATATAACTCAAGAATGGTACCATAACATTCAAAATCGTAACGTATTTGACATTCAAACATTGATCCCTTCTGAGTCCTAATCAATTTAGCAAATTGACCTATTTTTCCCAGTCTGGACATATTACATTGTATTCACTGGAAGATTGACCTCCCTATGTTGATCTCATATGTAAACAGTATGTTGACCGACAAGATCCTATCAATCTCTATTAATTTACCAACGTTTTCACCACTATAACGTGAATATTGCGTCTACTTTACACGAGTAAATAATATGTAGAGAATCATAGTATTTTTTACTTCAGAAAGAAAAATTTCGAAACTTTGAGAAAGTAGCAAATGTTTTGAGCAAATGATATTGTATGTATGTACAAGCTAACTTTTGATTTAAACTATTTATACACTTATTTAAACTACTAGCTACTACTACCGTTTCGTAATTTGATAACCTTCTTATGTCGACAAGGCTGCTTCCAATTCCTTAGATGATAAACTTACAATGGTGGCAATGTCTATGGATTTCAATTTCATAATAACTGAATTTTTTTATAATATAGATGGATTTAGTAGTCCAGGCATCTCCTTCTATTAAAATTGTGATGTTTTTACAGCGTGATTTTAAACAAACTAGCTTTAAAATAATTATGGTGTTCGTAGAAGCAACTTATTTGCTGCAAAAGATGCAATTGGGCTTAATTTAAGGAAATTTCGTCTTTAATACATAATAATTTACATTTATTTAAATATAGCCTTATCATCTTCTGAAACATTACAGTACTGGTTTTCAAAGAAAGCCATCCAGCCATATTGGAATTGTTTTGAATTTTAATGGAGACAGCAGATTGTGCAATGTGAATGCTTTGATATTTTCCCTGCCAACAGTCAAACTCTTTGCTGTTTTCTCAGAAATACATTCACTGAAGATGTCTGTAATCTCAGGAAATAGTTGCAAGACATAATCCGCTCTAACGTTCCCATTTTCTTCGTCCGCTTGCTGATTGAAAAACTCGAGCTCTTATCTCCATTTTCAAACTGTTCGAAGATCTAATATGTATCTGCAGAAAGCTGTAAAAATCTTATCTCCTGGAACCTTTGATAATTCTTTCCCTGTACTCGGAAGACCTCCTAGAATCTTCAATGATTCTTTTCTTTTCGGTGGAATTGCTTTTTCTATATGCATTCACCTTACTTCAGGACCAATACCTTTAAATGTATTATTCTGTCGAGTGCTAATTGTTCATTGCTACACGCTGTGTATTGAATATCAAAGATTCTAATCATTCACAGTCAACTCCGTTTTATGTATTTGAACTTCTGTTGGTCATTCGGCAATGGCTGCTACTCTTTTGGGATTATTTTAACTGGTCTTATTTTGGGGTAGAGCTTATTGTGAAGCATACAGAAAAATCCTTCAAGGGTTTTTTAAGGAGCAGGGCTTATATTGTAAGTATCCTGAAAAATCATAGTTAGGTGAGGGAGAATAAGAAGTGGTCCCCTAATAGCTGTTGGAGACCACAGAGATAGAAAAATCCACCTTGAACCAATATTTTCTCTCCTCGAATGACCAGGCTCATCTCGTAATTTTCCACTTAGACGGTCAAATCAATACGCCTGTGCAGTGTAAATAAGATGCTTAGTGCTTTCGTCTGGATTAAATTAATTTCAATTTGATCTTTGCAACAGTAAACATATAAATTTCCACCTCAAGTGAAACCATGAACCACACATAAAATCGGTATTGATTGTCACGTGTTTAGTGAAGAATGTACAAATAAATATCTTATGTAGTAATACAGGGCTTAAAGCATTATGTTTTTGTATTGTATGAAACGATAATTGCATTCAAAGAATTGTCATCTAAAACAACACCACAAAATAACGCATTAGTCTAAAATTAAATGTACCTGCAGCTATAGATAATATAAAAATATCGCAATAAATACGGGAGACATTCTGAAAATAAGTTTCGTCATTTTTTAAAGGGAAGATGATACACCAGGTTAATAAAATAATCGTCATAAGAAACGCCATCCGTTGCTGGTTCAACGAGTGTAGGAGCGTTGGCTTTGGAGAAATGACACATGCGCAAAGTGTCAAAGAAGAAAGAGCAGCAGCAGATCGGTGTGCCCGAGGTCATTCGAATACAAATCCCGATGGCAGGCAGACGTGCGCTGAGAACGTGGTGGCCGATGGAAGTGAGTGTTGGTATCCCGTATGAATGGGGACGTAGGATTTGTGTGTCCATCATCCATGAACACCTATAGATAGTTTATGATGAAAAGGTCATCTCTCATTAAAGGGTTGATGTTGCGTGTCCGTAGAAGGAAAGTAAACAGTGGAAGATTGTAACGGGTACAATATTCGTGCTTCTATTAATACTCTTGGGTAAAATACTCTTTTTAACTGTGATTTTAATTGAAAACCGCTTTCCATAGAGATGACTTGGTTTTATGTAAATGCAAACTTCTTTTTAAGTGCTAGTCATGGAGTAGGTGGGATTATGGTTGAAAATTGAGTATAAGAAGAACGCATAGCTTTAGAGCCCGGTGGTCGTATTAGTATTGTTAGTTCAAGTGGAAGGATTAAACAAGTGTTGAAGCCAGAGTGCTCAGTATAATAGATAAGTGCTCTTATTTATGTATTATAGTTAGATTAATAAGTTTAATTGCTCCTTCGGTTTAGTTATTAGAGTGCATTCTAAGTATAAGTGAAAGAGGAAATAAAAGTGTTTAGTTTGGGAAATGTCTGATTCTTACTCGGCCCCTCTCATGCGCACGATCAAAGGATAGCGACAGGATGAAAATCGAAATGGCCATCCCTTCCCATCCACAAATGAAAACAACATTGCTCCGCCGGAGTTTTATCTGTCCCTTGTATTGAAAGTTGTACTTTGTAGACATAACTTCCAACGCAATGCTTAGGCGGTACAGGGTGTGCGACAGTTTCTTGCATTACAGGGCATCAGGTTTACCAAAATGGTTTTTTTTAAATTGTTTACATGCTATAACAAATGTCGGAGGATACTATGTTGCAAAATGGTGCATAATGTCACTTTGTCTGTTTTGGGGCAATAATTTTTCGTGTGAAAAAAAAAGACAAAACTTACTTTCGGATTAACTTTGAATAAAATGTTCCCTATTTTATTTACATTATATTTATTGATTTTTATGGCGAATTCTGAAATGCAAAGCAATGCAATGAATGGAATCATTTGAAAAGGCGCAATATTCCGATAACCTATGCTACCACAAAATAGCCCCCGAGCTAAAGAAATTGCCATTCTTATCCTAGAGCTTACTTTTCGGTTTAGGGTCATTTTCGGAGAAACCGGGTACTAAAGATATATTTACAGAATTTCGTCTGGAAATAAAAAATAGTTATTTTAGGTTTTTAATTTGAGTGAATATTTGAATATTTATATTTCATCATTCGAGTTTTTTATTTGCTGTTCAGAATACACATGTCTTGCTTTGTTATATTAAAAAAATTAGTCTTCAAAATTTTAATTTTAAACAAAGTTCAGTACTGCTGTGGAAAAATAGACCTATTTTTATCGTTAAATGCATTAGATTGTTTTTGAGCAAAATATTATGTTATTACATATTCCTCAATTTATTTTTATTATATAGGTTTCTATTTTTATAGGCGAGGATTCACTGAAGCGGATTTAAAATATAAAATTGCCTTACCACATGTTTCGTTATCATGTCTTGTTAAAGGCTTCATAATGTTTATAAAGAAATAATTTTTTCGTACATAGATATCGACTCAAATGCTCAAAACGTAGAATAAAAGGTTTACAAAGGAAACATTTTATTCAAAATTAAAATATTAAATGATTGCATCCTCAACAATCAAAAAATATTTCCATTGTAAATAATTAGTTTACAATAAAGCATTGTTTTCGAAGTTGAACCTTCATTACTTTCGAAAATCAATACAACGTTAAGTAATTCTTAATAGACTTTTTTTGTAATTTTTTTATATTCTATTTTGTGTTCTTTTTCCATAGTATAAATTGTTTATATGCAATGGTTGCATTATTAAAATTTCATTTAAATCAACACTTTCTTTATTTTATAAATAAAATCCTAAAAATAAGAGGAAATTGAAAGTAATGTAAACATTTACTTCGTTTGCTTTTACTCTTTGGGCTTTACTGTAATTTAAACATTTGTGTTTAGTTTGTGATTCTTTTAACATTGTTTTTTAAAAGAAAAATTCTTTCATTCTAGAATTTACAAGGAAAAATAGAATAGGATGAAATGGAAAATTAATCAGTTAAGAATATTATTGAATCATCACAAAGTGAATTAAAAAGTTTTTTTCATAAAAACATGCAGAACTCCTTTTTACAATCCCATTTTTCGATAATATCAAAATGCCATAAGCATTACTAACAATTTTTTTTATTTGGAAACGAGATAATAAATATTTAAACTCTCCAGCTGTTTTTTATTCTGTTATTAATTAGTGTATAATTTAATTTTGATAGTTGAATTTTCAATTATGCTTCCCTATTCCATCATATGTAATTTTATTAAATATTTGGCTATTGACATTCAAAATTTAAACATTATTCCTCGAATTTACTTATTAAATTATTTCTTCGGAGGAAGCCATTTAAAGCCTGAAGCTGAAGATTTGTAAATGACGTAAAATTAAAGAAAAAGCAAAAATCTGATCTATTTGTTATTCACAGGAGTTGAAAGAAGTTCAATCGTCCGTAAGAATTTCATTTGAAATGCGTAATTAGTTCTGAGAAATTCCGCCTGAGTGCGCTGATCAGGTGATTAGCTGTCGTGACGTAATGATGCCAGAAGAAAGAAAGATAATTCTTGAAAAGAGCAAAAAAAGTATTTCAAATTCAAAAATCTTCCTTTTTTAAAAAAAAAAGTCTTTTTTAGAAAGAATAATATTTTAAATGGACTAATTGGATTAAAACCTCGAATATTTCATGGAATAACAAAACTGTACATTAAAAAAAGGATGTTGTGAAATAAATTAAAAATGATACGTTTTTTAAACTTCGAAGCAAATGAAGGTAATTCATGTGAAAAAAAACATGTTCATTTATTCTTGTCTTTATTAAAATTTTTAATCTCTTTTAAAATAAATAATTTTTTGTGTAGCTGAAGATCTATATCTCATCATAATTTACTTTTATTTAACGGTTTTTTTAAGTGTATTCATCATTTCTTATTAGCTTCTTCTTTAAACTTATAAAATAAGAATAGCTCTCTCTCCAGCTTATTTTTTTCTTAAAGTAAATATTTAACATAATTTGATTTCAGCAAAAATAATTTTTTGTAGAAGCGTTTTGTGAGAATATCTTTCATCGCATTGATCTTATATTTTCTTTTAAATCATTTTATAGTTATATTTATTTAATTGAAATATTAGATTTATTTGAATTTATATAAATCCTTTGCTCTAATGTTTAACTCGTAACTGTTTTTGTGTAACTGACTAAAAATAGGATTTTTGAAAAAGAATAGTTCTGCTATTCCAGTTTTGCGTTTGATTTTGTAGTGTGACTGTGAGATCATTATTTTTTTGCAGTAGTATTCGTTAAAGGAAAGATGCGTTGAATAAAGTGAATATGTTGAGATTTTACGGTATATTTATTTAATGTCGAAAAGTTCATGCAGTATTTAGTATTAAGAACACATATAAATGTAAAATATTTTGTTTACTTAATATGTAATTGTGTTGAAATGTGTTAAAAAATACTTACATTACTTAAATATATTATTTTTAAAATTAAATATATGTACATACAAACACACACACACATATATATACATAATATTGTATAAATTTTCACATTTTTTTCTTAATAAATAGTTATTATTAATTCAATCCTTTCAATAGAAAACATTACATTTTCTATTAGGAGAAGACGACATAATAATTACAAGAAAGGGATAGAAATTTTTGTTCTAAAAAGACCTTTTTCTTATTGTGCCAGATAGTAATTAAATTGTACATAAGCCTTGGACAATTCAAATGCTTGATTATTTTTTTACACATATTTTCTGCCTAATAACGGGTAATAAAGACTTTTTACAATATTCGGTGTTAGAATTCTACCAGGAAAAAAATTTGAGTCTACATACAAATTTGCTTCCCTTTGATCAAATGCGCTCCACTCGAAGCAGTAAATTTTAGACAGGAAATTTGGCACACTTGAATCAATGGAAATTTAAAGATGACGTTTCAAATCTGGCGGGATCTGAGTATGAAATTCCTACTTATAGAACTAATCATGAATGTCAAAACAGGCTACTCTTGGTGATGGATATTTTTTTTTATTTATGGTCAACTAAAGAATGCAAAATTATGCGTTCCAACTTTCTTAACTTCCTAACTATGAAAACACTATATAGCACTTTAAATAAATTTATATAAAGAAGTTTATTAAAAAATAAGATCGTGTTTGGCATGAACCCTCGACTTAAGATTATAAGATTATTTAATATTACTTTAGCGAGACATTCAAATTATTTTTCCAGTATTACTTTAACAGAGTAAAGATACTTTATAAAAAAAAGAAACAATCTTTCTGGTTCTTTATTTGATCTTTTATTCAAGGTATGTATGATATGTACCATGTATAATATCATCTCGATCTTTATAAAATATATTATGTAATATAATCATTCAATCTTTGTTGTTATTTTTGCATTTGCACTTTCACAAATAATTTATCAGTTTATATTTAAATTCATGTGTATAAAATAATTTTTGCTATATTCCAGTCAACTGTAAGTGCTTTGAACTCTCCTACTTCAACTGTTATTCACCTTAAAACTTAAACTTATAAAATTCATGAGAACTAAAATATGTCTGCAAAAGACAATCACCAAATAATATGTAATACAACGTATCAAATAAAATATCTTTTATTTTAGAAACATTTATAACATCCTAAGTAAAAAAAAAATTAGCAACAACGAACACTTGATCCCTTTCTTATTTTTATAATTGCTTTGAGTATCCAGTTCTCAGGTCACATTCTCCGAACATTTAGAACAAATTCTTACATTTGTATTTATTATATTAGTTTCCAAAAATAGGTATATTAAATCTGTTCATCCCATTAAATCTTTTTCCAATCTCTAAGGTATTTCAATCGAAGAAGACATTTGTTGCTTTTCAGGGTCTCTTAAAGGATTTTCTCCTGATTTCTCTAATGGTATAGAAGTTGAATATTTAGTTGGTTAAATATATAATGTGCAAATATACTGTTTATTTTCTTATAGGAATAATTCTTATATTTGAATGATTTTCCAATATTTTTTTAGTTATCTATAAATCATGCACATACATCTTTAAATAATCATTTATATTTTATTTTGATCGTCAGTTAAAAAAAACTTTGTAAATGGGAATGACCAGAAATTTTAATTGTTAGAAGTATTAAATATTCCTTGTTTACCCAGAATTTTTCATTTTATTCAATTGAGTGCACACACCATTTAGAACGTATATGGAAGGACTAACAGAAAATATAATTCTGAAGAAGAGAGTACTAATTGTTTCATTAATCTTGGGACAAGAGAGAGATCATTATGTTAAAGAAGCACTCTGAAGCTTCGCTAAGGCTATTGGTAACGGATCTCGTAATTTCGAATCATGTTCGACACTTGAGCTGGCTCTACCCTTTCCTAGCTACCACACCACAAAAACGGGAGGATGTTTGAGTCTAGATATATTTAACGTACAGCGGCCTCCTCAACATGGTGGACTAGGCTTGAACTCATGTCACGCCAGCCACGAGTCAGTGACCTTGATCACTAGGCAACAGCAATAACTCAACTGTCAGATCAAGGCCCTCGAAATTCATGGTGGCAAGGGGCTATTGCCATCAGCCGCAGCTTTGAGCACCATGAAGGGGATAGCATGTGATTTGGCTCGGTTCAATTCAATTTTGAGGAAGAACATTCTAAGAATTGGTCTTGACCTCCCACCTCTCTTCCCCTTCCACCAATCTCAAGAGAGAACTTGTGGCTCGACGGTTATTTAGAATACACAGGCACTATACATTTACAATCATTCATGTCTTCGAGATTCGAACCCGGGCCCTACACCACAGCAATCAGCGTCACTAACTACTATACTGTCCGGTTAGCGTCGATTAATTTAACTTGTATCATCTCCTCTGCATCTCAGAGTTTGTGACTATAATCATTCGACTATTGCAATCTCATATACAAGAGCTAAAAATACATATAAAATAGTCCCAAATATATAATTCATTGTAAAAGTTCACTAAGTTTAATTTATAAGTTACTTTAAGCAAATAAAATGACACTGACTAGCCTTTTGTCTATAAAAATAAACGTTTTTTTGTGACAGAAACATTTATAATTATAAACTGGGAGTCAATTTTTCAACAACTGGCAAAGAAATTATTTTTTCATTCTCAGTCAGATAAATTTGGGTAAAGATATCCCAAGGAAGAATATTAAAGCTTCAGTTTCTAGGAATCCAAAAATGGCGGGCTTTAAAGTTCACAGAATTATTTAATATTTTCACTCTATAAAATGTCTTACATCATGAAATCTACGGGATTTAAACGGTTAGGCAATAAAAACGGAACCTCTAGTATATAAAATTAATAGAAAAATCAATTTCCGAGTTTTTAGTCTGCGTAATAAAGAAAAATATTTCGATAGTGACTTTCATTTCAAAAGCGCAGTAATTAAATCTCATAACTAGTTAGATGAACCGAGTTGTTCAAATCTACCTGCATCCGAAAGTTCTAGAGATTCACATAGGTGAATAAAATATATTTATAACAATTCATTGAGGCGGAAAAATTTTCTGAACCAATAAATAAATTCATCAAAAAAAATTTATTTTCGAAAGATACGATTCTTGTATTCGATAAAGATGGAGGCTATGAATATGAATTCCTTTCAGAATTATTTCTTCAGAAATGGTTAAAAGAAATAAAGAAAGAAGAAATTGTTCGAACCACAACAGGGAAGAAAGGCAATAATCGATTTAAAAATAGTAGATAACTTTCTAAAATATCATTGGCGCCGAACGAATTCAGTGAAGCAGAGGTAAAAGCTAAAATAAGAAAATCTTTCGAATAAATACCGAGTTTTTATCAATGAGTTTTTTTTTCCATTGGCCACTAATGGCAATCTCAAACACAGCCATCTTTAACCACTATGAAAAATCTTGCAAATGGATTTAAGAATTTGATATTTCTCCAAGGAATTTTGTCAAAAGTTCTATTTAAGAAAATATTTTACATAAATTGTAGCTGTAATATATAGTCAAAAAAAATTAATTGCCTTTATTTTAAATACTCTAATTTCAAAACCTTAAAAAGGAGAAAAATGTATTTTAAGGTAAGAAATGAGGGTAACTCAAAATAAAAATTATATGCTCTATAAGAACTTTTAATATTTTTAATGGGAAATTTTCCACATATTAATCAAATTAAAAAATATATTACTCTTTTTTTTTTCTCCTTCTATATAGTAAAAGTTATATTTTAACTCTCTGAAAGTATGAGAAAAATGTGTCTCTTGAAGTAGAGTTTGAAGTTGTTTTTGAGACAAATCTATAAGAGTTTGAGCTTTTATTTGAATACAAATAAACAGAAAGCAGTTTTTTGTAAAAGAAAAAAATATATCATTTTATGTTTTTCTTTTACAATGAACTTTGTACACTAAAGTTTGTAATACCTTATTTTACACATCTGACCGATTTGTCGTTTTTGTTTCGATGGTTCAATGTTCAAAACATGGTGCAAGTAATAAATTCGGAATAAGCTAAACTTTTCTTAGTTAAAATTGGAATACACCAAACAAGAACACACAGTTACACGTAAGAACATTAAAAATAGTCTTTGCAATCTTAAATCCAATTAAATAAATCACAGTAAAAGTAACAGATATTTTTCTATTGTGTGTCTAAAAAATATCCATTCGAATTCTAACAGTCAACTGAACCATTCCCACATAGCAAACTTTAGCAACATAACATCAAACGATTAAATATCTGTAAATAAAATAAACAAAAAGAAAAATTAGTTACATAAATTATTAAATTAAAGCAGACGATAATATAAGAAGAAAAAGAACAATTTGCAATATTAATAGATGTATTAAAATAATTTCAAAGAACATATTTCATATTTACAAATTACATATTTTAATTTATATTCAAATCTAAATCAACTGCGTAGTTTCTTTATATATATATATACTTTTCCACCATTTTTATAGCTATGTTTCTTGGAATCTACGAGTTTGTATCTTCTAGCTTTGTTAGTGGTATAATTTAGTATTGTCATTTTATTATATTATGTATTTTTTCATTTTATGATACTACATATATATATGACTACATCCTCGAGTTCAGATGGCAAGAAAAAAAGACTTAGTTGGTTGTGAAATATTGTGAGTTATCACTGTTTTCAATTACTTTTTCCACAACAAGTGAATAAAAAACTGTTTTTTAGGGGAAAATATACAACATTTTAAGCTTTTTCTTTGTAATGGATGTACGCTAAGATTTGTAATACCTCATTTAACAGATCCGTATTAATTATATATATATATATATCACACAAGCATTAAATTATAAAATTCTTTGCAGCCTATCTTTTCTCATCGTTACTGAATTCTTTGAGCATTCGAAAAAATTTAGTGTAATATATCCATACAAAACTACCATGAAACTTGAACGAGAAGACTGTTGCAGTAGTTAAATAAGGCAACAGAATTTTAAAATCGATAAGCCATTCTCAAAAACAGATTGAATCAATGTTCTACAGAGGCTATTATGTTCTTCGAAATAGAAAAATAAAACCACTATGAGTGAAAAATTGCTTTAAAAGCTAAAAACAATAAACATTTGAGCACACTTTGTTTGATTTGAATAAACGATGCCTATGGAAAGATAAATATCGTAACAATGGCAACTGAAGTGAAAAAAATAATAACGATGATGATTAATAGTTCTATGACGTGCTTTAGAATAGTTATTACACGTGAACGAAAAAATATAGTGATAGAATATGGATAGTAAGTATAATTTATGATCTGAATATAATACTATTTGCAATGCAAGGTTAGTGAACTTTGAAAATGTTACAATGTTAGAAAAGATTAGTGTAACGGAAATATATTTTGTCTTAGGAATAAAACTTCTTTAAAGTATCGCCGAAAATAATTACTTTTACTATTTTATGGCTATTTTTATTCCTCTTTTTCTAGTTAAAAATATTAGTTATGAATTTATTTTTGTGAAACATTTGTTGATTCGTGCCGAATTCTCTAATAAAGGACTTTGTACACTTTTCTTATTGTACAAAGTTGGAAAATCTTTGGATTTATTTTGATAAATATCGAATTTTAAAATGATTGAAGGAAAAGAAAAACAGCAATTGAGAGAGAGAGAGAATCTTGAATTTTTTTATTAACTATTCCTTTCAATTAGAGTATTAATATCAATGCCATGCTATCTAGAGCAAAGATTTTGTTATTTTAGTACTTTTAAATTGTTTAAGGGTGGCAACTAGAAAATGAAAAATAGTGTAACATATGTACATATTCTTAAATTTTTTAACATTTTGAACAATTATTACTTACTTACTTAACTTTAATTTTCCTTCGGGAGAGTCAATACTCCCGATACCGATATGTAAAATTGAGAATTTTTATATACCTTTTTCTAACAGACTATTCAGCATGAATACTTAATTTTGTTCGCAAATTAAATAATTATGTATCTTTATACTGAAATAAATTTAATGCAAATGAATTGATTAGTTTATTTCAGGAAATAATTTTATAACTGGTCATTTTTATTAAATTGTTTAAAATAGCCATTTTTATCACGATATCTTCTCTTATGCCAAATGTTTCAGGAATATTTCTAAAATCTCAATATCAGGAATGTGTCATTTTTGTATCAGGAATGTGTAGTAAAAATTTCAAATGCATGCATATAGTAGATTTATAAAAAAAAGGGTACACGTAATTTAGCACACTTATATTACACTAATGGAAAACTTATCGGTTTTTCATCTTAAATATAGATTATTGCGCTTATTTGAATGCAAAAAAATACATTCGATGGATCAAAAAATAAAGAATTCTATAAAATGACATCTTTCTCTGATTTTTTCAAAAATTATTTTTAAATATTTTTGAAGATTTGAGCAATTTTTCAGAATAAATCACTAAAACAAATAAAAATATTTTCATAAAATGTTGGGAGAATGCAATTTCACAAAAACCTCAAAACACAAAAACTGTTATTCATTCAAACATGCAAATAAAAGTACAATAGCAAATGTCTTAGAAAAATTATATGTATGTTCTACAGAAGTAGATAATATTCATGAATTATAAATTATTACTTGAAGAGAGTTTGATAATAAATTTTACTTGTATGGATAGCATTACCCTTTATATTGAGGTCATGAACTTCGAGAACTAAAATTTTAGACCCTGATTCTAGAGTTTGCAATCTCCTGTTATACGTTTCGGGATTACATTATCAGAATCCCGGGATTAGTATAGGACTATATACACACTATTTATAAACACTATTTAACTATGTTTATGAAAAATACTTACACATTAGCATAGTTGGAAATACATAATAAAACTAAAAACAATTTAAAAAATTGGTTTAATATTATTACCATATTTATTGAAACAATTCAAAACAAAACTTAATTCGTCATAAAAAAAAAACAAATAAAAATAGTATATATAATGAGATTTAAAAAAAAAACATTTCTTCATTTCTTGTATTTCTGTAAATAATCTTTGAAAAAACACATCTCGTCCAGCATTTCATCGTTGAAACGGCTTCTTATTTTTGTTACAAACTGTCCTGCCGAAGAAAATGCTCAGACTCTTCACTAGTAGACTTTATCGTCATTAAATAGGAATATGTTCCTTCCAAGTAGTCACCACATCACCCTCCATTTTCAAAAAAAAAGGCATTTCTTTTTGAATTTTTGATGGCAGTATCTCAAATCTAATAGGCTGTATTAGTGAATATCCCTCTTTAATAACTTTATATAGTTCTCTGCTACACTAAATGGTTTTTTTGTGTGCACAAATTGATTCAGTAATGGAATCAGAATGCGAATCAGTTTTGAGTGTACCTCATTTTAAATAAAAGATCCAGTTGCATGGGCTGTTAGTAATAAAGTTGGATTTGAAGTGTCAAGTGTTTCAAGCAGGTCCTCTATTAATCCATGGCATTTAATTGAAGAAGGAATTGTGACAAAATCTATTCCTGAGATGTTGCTAATATCATTGTGTAAGAGAGAGAGTATATATTGCAATAATATATATATATATATATATATATATATATATATTACTTATAGCACTTATCATTACACAAAAAAATTCTATGTATATATGTCATAAAAAGTACAAATTTTCTGTGAATTAACTTCTCAGAAAATTTTGATGAGGAAAAAAAAATTCAAACATAATTCAGACAAAAATTACCCCCCGAGATTAGTTTTTTTCATACCGAGGTTTCCGGATTCCGGTATCTCGGGGCTGCAAACCCTACCGGGTTGTTCCTGAAAGATCTCAGCCTGATATCCGAGTAATCGTGATAGAAAGCTCCTGGCTGGTGGTTTTCAAACTGAGCCTTATGTTTCAATCCTGGTTTCACAAATGATTTATGTTTATTATTAATGTTGGAGCTACTATACATTAAAAGTCTTCAAACAATAGGGTGGTTAAGTTATGAAAGTGATGTATCATCTCAAGTATCGCCCAAGACTGAGAATCAAAATTACCATATTATTTAAAATTTGCAGATACAATT